>GL380368.1:45782-71151 GCA_000143925.2 Caenorhabditis brenneri
GAAATTTAAAAATTGGGGTTTTGGGATGAAATGCAAATAATCGGTTCATTATCCAAAACATACTAGGAACGGGTCGAGACCAACTAAGAATTTTGAAAACTGGCGGTGAACAGTATAAGGTTTGGAAAATGTTTCCAGTTTCGATAACAATGCATTATCCGTATTCCAAACTTAGCCGTTAATTAGATAAGAATCGGCGTATTTACTATCAATCAATTCCAGAATTAGAGTCTAGGAACTACTCTAACGAAATCGTACTCCTAACAAAAGAAAAATCATCAATAGCATTCCTGATTTTGACGAAACAACAAAATTACAGATGTAAGGTAGTTCAATAGTTATTTGATGGTTCTAAAATAAACGAATTCATCAATACAAAAAAAATCGGTTTTTATGGAATTGAAGAAACTGATTTTTATGAAAATACTGTTTCCCATATTCTTTGTTGTCAGTTTACTATTTTCTCTATCCAATGATATTGTGGAAAACGTTCTTAGAATTCCAGATCAGTTCGGGTAGATTTCCAAACCATTTCCAGTGTTATTTGAGATACGATTGATTAGGGTTCCGCAAGAAGCTGAATCATGAAGCAAAGCTCACGTGAAGCCTCAATGAAGCAGATTCATATGAATCTTTTCTGAATCGGCGTCATGCTTCACTCTGCTTCATTTTCAATTTCGATGACCCCTCGTCATTTTTCAAAAAGCTCAAAATGTCAAAAAAGCTCATAATGCTTCATTCTAATTTTGAAAATTTACACTGTAAAATGACCTTACGGACAAAAATAGGGCAGAAATATAAATATGTTCCACACAATCGAAATTAACAACGTGAGCTTTTTGAAGCACAACCAAAAGATTCACTTTTTGAAAATGAAGCACAATGAAGCATTTGAAAGCTTCAAAAACTCATAATGCTTCATTCTTTGAATTTTCATGCGGAACCCTACGATTGATAGAACGATCACCGAAATCTCCTATCTAGGTTTTTTTAAAATTTTCTGGAACACATAATGAGAAAATGGATAGAAATGTGTTTTGAAGTGTCTTTGAAGTCAACGGTTCTTGAATTTTTACATCGAAACTAATGAGACCCATGAAACCGAACTTTTTTGAAATATAGTTTCTTTGTTATTCAAAATTGGTGCAACTCTATTAAAAGTGCATTGCCAATAGCATTTCTAATATTGTTTAACAAAACAACACAAATCAGGTGTTAGCTGGCACAAAAGTTATTCTAACGTACTTGTATTCTAACGTACTTATCAATGAGAATAAATGAAAAATAGGATTAATTAATGAAATCATGAAACAGAGTTTCCTGAAAAAAATATTCACTTTCTTCATTTCCATTTCCCTATTTTTCATATGAAATTATCTTGAACAGCCTATTCCAATGAATCCGAAATCTCAAAACATTTTCTAATGTCGCCAAAGCTTTTTTGCGATTGATTATCAAAATTTTCTGATGAGATTTTGAAAAAAGTTCTGGAACACTGGGAAGAAATTAGATAATCGTCGCAGCATGTCTGAATATCTCAGTCAAAATTAATCAAACTCATGAAACTGAACATCTTTTTGAAGTTGTTTTCTGAAAATTTCGGAACTTGGTGCAACTTTACTAGAGGTGGGACCGTTATTTCAATGTTGTATTGCTTCATTTTCATGCTCAGGTTATACATTATGACTGCTAAACTATCCTCAGAACTCTTTTTATAACTTATCCAACTCATGAAACCGATCAATTCACTTACCATTTCCTTCGTTGTCATTTTGCTATTCGTTATCTTCAACGCTCTCAAATTGCTCAACTCTTTCAGTTTTCCAGCCTGAAATTTGATTTTTTTTCCCCAAAAATTTGTTCTCTCCGGAAAAAATCCACCTCGAAAACCTTCCAATCCGTCTGATTCATGTGCAATTGTGTCAACGGTGATGGTAATTTTCCAAGTTTATCCCATCTCAATTTGTCACAAACCATTATATTCTGCGATGTCTGAAAAAAGAGAAATCAGTTCCTTGTTTGGTTCCTCTCTTCTTCTTATCATCCAAGAAAAAAACCAACTAATTGTGTAAAGTTAAACGAAACCGCGCGACGCTGCGCCTTAACAACAAGGAGAGATAATTGTGATAAGGGAGACGGAGAGAAATGATAAAATTCCCAAAAAAATGGTTGTGATCAAGAGAAAATTGTCAGTATAAAAGGGACGATGGGCGAAGAGAAAGACATCATCCACACATTTGATCATCTCAAAAAATGGAGGACAACAAAATCAAGGTGAGCTTTTTGAAATGAGAATTTGGTTCCCCGTTCAAATCTGGATGTTTTTTGAACTAATACTAATGCATTTCGAGAAACTGTAAAAAAATCGAATTCCAGGCCTACCGCCTCATCGGATATGCTGCCGTTTCTCTTTCGGCCGTCGGAATTCTCTCCGTCTGCATCACTCTCCCTCTGGTCTACTCCTATGTGAGCAACCTCCGCTCCCAAATGCACACCGAGCTCCGTCACTGCCGTGACACCATCAGCACCGTCTACGCCACCGCCGTCGCCATGCCAGCGCTGCCCGGGAGAGGGAACCGTACCGCCCGTCAGGCCGGATATGATGTTGCCGTTCAAGACGCTCCAGCTCAAGAGTCGAACTCTTGCGATGGATGCTGCCTTCCAGGAGCTGCTGGACCAGTGGGAGCCGCCGGTCGTCCAGGAACTCCAGGACGTCCAGGAGCCCCAGGAGCACCAGGAAATCCAGGAAAGCCACCACAATCACCATGTGAGCCATTGACTCCACCACCATGCCCAGCTTGCCCACCAGGACCACCAGGACCACCAGGAGCACCAGGAAATCCAGGATCCGCCGGACCACCAGGAGCCCCAGGACACGATGGACCAAACGGAGGGCCAGGAGAGGCCGGACAACCAGGACCACAGGGACCAAACGGACATCCAGGAAAGCCAGGACCACAAGGACCACCAGGACCACCAGGACATTCCGACGAGCCAAAACCAGGACAGCCAGGACAACCAGGACGTGCTGGACCACGTGGACCACGTGGAGTTGCTGGACTCAAGGGCAAGGACGGAGCTCCAGGATCTCCAGGACAACCAGGACCACGTGGAGGACCAGGAGAGCCAGGACAAGACGGAGCTCCAGGACAACCAGGAGTCGCCGGAGCCGACGGAACTCCAGGAGAGAAGGGAATCTGTCCAAAGTACTGCGCCATCGATGGAGGAGTCTTCTTCGAGGACGGATCCAGACGCTAGATTTTTTCATCGTCTTTCCCATTTTTATAAAGATTTTAGCATTGCAAATTTGGTTTTCGCCTATGTCTTAAAGGAAGCAACAGTAAGATAAGATGCACAATAGAATCGTGTTCAGAAACGGGAAAGTAATTCATTACATGTTCTGATTTACTTACTTTAATCAATTAGTCATTCAAATTCCCGTGAATGCTTATCATGATCATGAAATAGCGAAAAACCAAACCGAAGAAACTATCCGTTAGTTTTTCTGTAAATCTCTCAAGTGTAAGTCAGTTTTGAAGCTAATTTCATTTTTAGTCTAATTTTCACTAGAGTTTTGATGGACCAAAAAAAAATTTATTTCGATTTATTGGTAATTACCCATCGAAATTAGTTTCAATTTTCACGATGGAATGCAGTTTTTGAAACTGTAATTTTACTAAACTAGTGCTCAATTTCAAGCAGAAAAGACAAAAAACTAACGGAAAATTTGGAATAGAATCCAAACATAACATTCAAAAAATGAATAAAAATATGTTTCAAGCGCTTGACATATTACTATTTTCCTGTTTGACATTGATAGCACGCCAGTAAATGTTACTTTTCCAGTCAATTTTTTCATAAAAGAAGTGAAAACTCTAGTCGTCGTGAGAATTTTATGAATAGTGAAAAATCCCCGACGGTTAAAGACAGTCAGAGTATTCGCTAGTTGCGGGCCGCTTTGCGCAGTCGCCAGCACTTCAGAGTATATTGTGCCAGTGTCATGGCGACCATAGCAAAGCTTACATCGAGCGGATTTCTCGGTGAGTCGATACAAATGATGCCTGTTTTCTTTCTGGTTTTTCGACATCATTGTTTTCAAAGATTTTGAAGGATTTAAGAAGACTGGGACGCAGAGAAAAAGGAAGTTACAACAGCTTCAGAACTTTTTTCACAGATGCAACAACTTTAGAAAAGATGGGCATCGAATGAAATAAGATTCGACTGTGATACTCGCTATAAATTCCAAATTGCTTTGCGATGAAAAAACTCACTCGAACATTCAAAACATCGGCTGATCTCAAACATTTACATGTCGGTGGACACTCGAATCGGCACTCGCATTCCTTCTTCTGACAGCATTCACATTCCGCTTCACACATCTGAAAACTTTTCAGTTTCATATTCTTGTCTTTTGGATTTTTTTTACTTTCGAATGCTTAGGGGTAGAAATATGTTCGTGCAAAAAACAGGCCTCTAAAATCTTCAACTGAAAACCAAAAAAAAATCTCTGTATAAAAACCTGTATTCTAGTGGTTTTCCTTGAATGCAAAGCCCCTATCCGAACTCACATTAGAATATTTACAAAGCAGTTGATTCCTGGAATGAGCCAACGTCAATGACATTTTCTTCTCGGGTTTCAGAAGATTTGAACACTCGATTGCTTGAAGATCTCCAATTGATATGTTCTGAAAATATACAGTTTTTTGACATCAAATGATACGAAAAAAACCTTCGATTCAGCATCCATCAACCACTTATGATTACAATGACACAGTAATGTATTTTCAGATAAAAACAATTTGATCTGGTACTTGGATCCTCTGAAACTCGACGCCTTCACTTCCTTGAGACTGTTGTTTCTGGAAAAAATTCATTGGAAATAATTGTAATCCAAGAGAAACTCACTTCAAATCCAACAAAATCAAGTTCTGAAGATGCTCAAACGCAAACTCATGGAGATAATTCAACTTGTTATTTGACAGATCCACATGTTTCAATTCAGCAGGAAGTACATTTACAGCTCCTGTAGATAGCCCGGCAACGAATTCCAGACGATTTCCAGATAAGTCGAGGCGTTTCAGATTTCTGGCACTGGCAGGAACGTAATGGATGGTGGAGACTAGGTTGTGACGGATGGAGAGGTCGGTGAGGTTCTCAGGGAATCTGGAAACAAATGTAGGAAATGGATTATTTATGTAGGTCTAGTTAATTCATATGAAATTAATGAAACTGTAATTTCATTTTTTTTTTCGGAGTTTCTGGAAAAAAAAACTTTAATGTTATTCATAACTAATAAAACACGGCGTTTTCATGATTATCCCGATTATTCGGAGCGGAAGACTTGAGTTACAACTAAATTATACGAAATCATTGAAAATGTAACTTTGAGGAAGATTTTCAGAAAAAAATTCTAAAATAAGTTGACTTCTTGTTCAAAAATAATCACTGCTCTTCAACATTGACATAACAAAGCTTTTCTAGAGTATCTAGTTTCTTACGTATAGACGATTTTTTCCAAACTAACCTTCTAAAATCGATATTCGTAATCTTGTTATTGTTCATTGTGATCACTTTCAGTTTTGTCAGCGATATCATTGTATTTGTCAAGAATCCGATGTCATTGTCACTCAAGTCCAGATGGATTAGATTGCTGAAAATATTAATTTCAAATAACTTCAACGGAATATGACATACTGCAAGGATCGTAAAGAGTACGGTTCAATTCTGAGTCGATTTCCAGAAAGATCCAATGTCATCAGGTTCGGAGTATGGGCGAAGATTTCTCGTGGAAAATCGGCGATTTTTGCATTTTTGACGATGAGAGAGTATAGTTGACCGAGACCCTGGAAGCAAAGAGATCTTTGAAATTACGAAGGCACCTCAGGTGGGTTTGAACAGGAGCGGGTCTAGCAGGCCAACAAAAGCGCTATCGGCTACACTTGCTTTCGGGAACATGAGTCGACCTTACTTGTTTCTGAAAGCGGGGGCCTCAGTCTCCTTAAAATTTCTCTACGCACCCTTTCCATAGAAATTATTTTCAGAACATTTATTTCAGTTTCAGCATTAACAGATGTTTCACTCCGCCAGTTGTAACGAGTTTTACGTCACAAGTTTCCTTGAATTGTTTGAAACACTTTGTTTTTAACTTGATTTCAAACAGTTCTGAACAGTTGTTCAGTTTGAGATTCAATCAGTGCAGATTTTATTTAAATATTTTTCATCAAAACAGTTATATTTTATTTGTCCTTAAAAATACCATATTCATGAGAGTTACCACTCTACTTATCGGAGTTTTTTTACAGAGATTTTTTGCTGTTTCAACAAGGGCATTAATTCCTTACAGATAGTCTCAATGCAATACGACAATGGAAATTGTTAATTCAAGTTTCTGGAAACTCTAGGTTTTTTTACTATTTCAAAAACTGCTTATCAGTTATTCACTTAAAAATCCAAACGTTCCAGCTTGGGTCATCTCAAAAATTTTAAATTACTACTGCCAAAAGCCCCTCTACTTTCTCCGTTTCAAAACTTCCATATCAGTTGGAACAATCTTAGCTATCCAATCGTACCATTACATGCAAAAAAAAAACGCTTACCGCAAAAAGGCCCTCTGGCACCGTATCAATAAGACATCGATCCAATTCGAGTCGATCCAGATTTCGGAATCCTTGGAATAGAGAATGCGGAGGAGTTGAGACTTTTGGAGAGTGATATGGACATTTTATGGTCAAAGTTCGGACAAGATCCGGGCGGGCTAGTTTGAGAGTTGTGGCGTTTAGCTGAAATATAGAAGTCAAATGTTAACTAGAGCAGACAAATGTGTAGATCTTTTAACGAAGGCTTAAAACAGTGAACTTAAGAGATCTTTCGCTCCTCAAAATTCCTCTACAAATGAAAGGTACGACGCACTAACAGCTCATTAGATAACACTATACATAAAAAATGGCAATATGAGTTTGGTTGCGATTTTTTTGTATTTGGATCTTCGATATTTTTTCCAACGCGGTACCGAATTTCCTATTTGATAACTTGTTCGCTCCATTTTAATCATTACGTCTCCTTCATAAATATGGTTTCCCCAGTTTATTATCTTAGTCCCTTCCTCTCTACAATGCATGTACCTTCATTCAACAAAAATTAAAATTGTTTCGAACCCCGCATAAGTTCATAACCTCAAGCATAAAGCACTAACTTCAAGTCTATGATCATCTTAAACTAACTTTTTGAGCTTTTTCTCTGAAATCACGGTTTCAGAAGTCTCTTAAAAATCCCTGTAAGGGATGAAAACGATTAGAAACTCACTCAGGTTCCAATCAGTTGTTTTTTTTGTGTTTATACCATTTTTTGTTCTAATACCGTTTCAAACTCTCTATTTGATATGTAGTTTGCTCTTTTCTAACTAATGCATCTTCTTCTGTATTCAATACATGGTTTCCCCTTTTTCTGTCTCCTCTCCTTCCCCACGAAGCATGTACTTGCATACAGTTAGTTACGGTGTATCCATGCGGATTCCAAATCGATAATTGTCAGTGACTAGCCTCTCCCCTTCCCTCCAAATTACCTGTTCCCACTTGCAAATGAGATGCACTTGTTGATTCTGTTCGTTATCCGAATAGCATTGACATCGTGTCGGACACGGAAATAGTGATGGGGATGACGTGGCAATTTGAGAGATGTGAAGAGAGAAGAGGAAGAGAGAAAGGAGGGACATATACCATGAAGAATGTGAGGAAGCGCCAAATGGTTTGTGTTGTTGAGCTGAATTCAGAAGATTTTATTGGAGGAGGAGAAAAGTAAAAAGAGGAAACGGAAATGAGTTTTGATCTGGTTGGGAGCCAAGAGGTAGGGGATGAGTGAAGAGTTTATTGGCTCCTGTCATGGATGTCTAGGAAGTATGATGGGATAACTCTAGAGTATACTGATCTTGGAACGAAAAAGTAGAAGAAGAAAAAATTTAAAAAAAAAACGCGGTTTCAAAGTGTTGAAAAATTGTTACATAATAGCAACTCGGTTTTCAGATGGTGAAGAAGATTTGAATGATCAGGAAAATGAGAAAAACAACGAATTGAACCCAGCAACCTAGGATCAATAGTTATCAGAACTCGCTAGACAAAAACGTCTAGTTTCTATTACCTGCAATCGAGCGATTCTATCAGTACGACAAATCGTAGAAGTCTGTATTATTTTTAAAATATGAACAATATGTAACAGGAATAAATAACAGAAACTGATAAAGTCGACTGGAAAATCGTCTTACTGACAGAATTCCCTAGATGCGCGTTTGATTTCGCTGGTACGAAGCGATGCTAATTCTGTTTCAAACGTATGATTTAGAAGAATTGAGAAATAAGTATAGTGATTAAGCTAGCTTTTGTAACCGGCTTATGAGTACAACACACTGCTAACACAATGGCTAAAAGATTTAAAACAATAATTTGAAACAGAGAAAGAAAAATCAGAAGCTCTTGCCACGCACAGCAGAAATCTAACCTTCTGAGAGGTGAGACCTCAAATATTCAATACAAAACTCCCGGCTTCAGCTAATCAAGAACGGCGGCTAACAAATAAGTGGCTGTTTTTTTCAGGCCTCAGAATGATGCGATTATATTGGAAAGTCTTGTTCGGGAGTTTTTATCAACGGAAAATTGTTATTTGAAAAAAAAAACTCAGTTTTGAAAAACCTATTAATCACCGTCTGATTAGTGACTAAGAATAAAACCAACACTCTGGAACCGAAAGTATCACAATCTCTTCTTCAGGATAAAACTTCAACCATGAAAGTGAATTGAATGGTCGCTTCTATGAAAAACACAAACCTTCCCGTTTCAATTAACCAATAAAGCTGGTTTACTAGTAATTTGTTATTATACTAGAATTGACGAAAAATGTAAATACTGATAGTTTCCAGGTACTCGGACACTAACTTTAGGTATTGTTTCAACTATCCAATAAAGTCGGTTCTCAAGTAGTTGGGTGCTTTTGACAAAACTTACAACAAAAAAATCTTATCGTAGCCAGAAAGCCCTTGTTACTTGGGCACTCCTGTTGGGGTATCATAACTACTAAAATAATGAAATTTGAAAAAAATTGTACAAAATCATCGTCTTCCCAGTGACTAGAAGAGAAGAAAAATCTCTGAAACTGAGAATCTATTTCTCGAGCTTTCTATCGAAAAAACTCACGTTACCCACTAGAAAAACCTAAAAATTGGCCTTGAAAGAGGTGGAATATCTAATCAAGATTTCTATTCCAGCTAATCATGAAAAATACGATTTTTCAAATATAATATAATAAATATTCGTGCCAAAGCTCAAAACATTAAAATAGTTGCTTAGGTTCTTCAGGACCCACAGCCTACTGTTAGTCTTTTGCATCTACTAAAATCAAATTAATTTTTATTTTAAAAATCAGCTATCCTCACAGTAGCCCGATTTGCAAAGAAAAAAAGAAACCAGGACTTTGGAACCGAAAAAAAAAATAGTCGCGAGCTTTCCATCAATAAAAAAAACTCATGCCACCCATAAAAGTAACCTAAGAGGTCAAGGGTAAAATATAAAAAAAACTTCCTTCCCCTTCCCAACCAACAAAAGACAATCTGAGTGTTTGGTGGGGGACAATGAATTGTTCCAAAAAAGCGGAAAAATGGGACAAAAGGGAGCGTGGTGACTTGCAATTTGTGGTGGAGAGCAACTTTTCAGAGCTCTTCTAAAAAAATACATATTCATTCATCTTTTGGTGCCCTCCCGCAATTGGTGAGCCCCCAAATAAGGAGTCAAAAAGAAGAGGAGAAGAAGAGGGGATGTCCCGATGGAATCAGTGTCAAAAGATAGAGGGAAGGCGACACAAATCTTCTTCAGAAAAAGGGGAGGAGGAGAAGAATGATTGCCCTGGAAGCCATGGAAGAGGGGGGGGGGTAGATCCTCAATTGAGATTTCATATTTCGAACATGAAAAATAGTGTGAGATATGAGGAGACATAGACACAATGAACTAGTCTGGAGGGGTAAAAAGTGGGCGGAATCTGATTTAGGAAGGCGAGTTATTCTATGAAATCTTCCCCCTCCCCAATAGATTATATACTAGGGGTAATAAATTGAATTTGTATAGTTTGGAGAAAAAAACTTCTGGAAAGTAAATAAATTTGGATGTTTTTTGAAGTTTCCGGTTGAATAAGAGACACTATACAAATGGAATGGTTCCATCCGGTTCGCTTTCCGGGAACAACAAATCTTCTATTCACTTGTTGGGTTTGGAAGCGAGAGAGAGAGTTTTTTTTTTGGATTTTGTGGTTTGGAACATTTTTAAAAATTGAAGGGTATCAAAATCGTAAATTTTGGTCATATCGGCCTTCAATAAATTGTGTCTCTATCAAAGGAACATCATTTGGAATGGGGCTGAACCAGTAAAAGATTTTCGAAAATTAGATTCCTTGGAATTTCAGCTAATATTCTCTGATTCAAAATTTCGAGATTAGACTCTAATAAACTGGCTTAGACGTTTCAATGGAATTATTTCCAAACTGCTTGCCTGCCTACAAAGAGAAGTGAATTTTACGTTATGGAGAATGAACCAGAACTGCCAAGGTTTTCTAAACAACCCTATAAACTTATATACAAAAACCGTAAACTTTTGACAATTTTCGATGTTTCACATACTGCATGTTTCAGAATTCAAAATTATATTCATCGATGCTATGGTTATTTCCATTCTAATCTGAAGTTGATTCTTTCTGTTCCACTTGTAAGTTCAGAAATGATTAGTCGGGGCTTCAAAGCTACACCAGGGTTAGTTTGGCACAGCTCCAACGGTCTTCAATCGCCGGGTACCCATTAAAGGCCCTAGTGAGTTCCAGAGATGGGCGAGAATCAGGGCACCTGTTGTGGAGAGCGTTCATCTTTGTATTCTTCAAAGATTCGCGCGATTGCTATTTGAAATTTTGAATAGGTTTCCCCACGATCAATAATTAATCGAAGAACAAATCAATCAAGCTCCATCAGTTTCCTTTGGTTGCATCAATATTTAAAATAAGGCTGTATCAGTGAAAACTCTTTGAAAATGTTTGTTTCTAGAGATTCCTGACTGAAATTTCCTGATTCAAGGCTACAAAAAATAACTCTAATTCGTTGACTTTTTTGTATTGAATGAATTAATTATCTTCGAACTGCTACTATGAACCCCTGGCAGATTGCCAAAGGTTCTCAACAACCCTTCAAACTCTTTTTGCGAAACAGTAAAATTTGTAAATTTTGATGTTTCAAAAGCAGCGTAATCTGAAGTTTCAATGTTTTCTTAATTGTGACTTCAGAGATCTCTACTCGGTCCTTCAACTTTTTAGGTATCAATAATGATTTTCAAAGGTAGCTTTCCATCAACACCAGGGCTGGGCAAATTGCTTGACCACGTTTTCAGTTCGACGGGACTGCGTGACCTGTTTCGGTGAAACTTTACACCGAACGGTAGATTAGGGAGTTTTAAAATAACATGCAGGTTTTTGAAACAATTACTTGATTTATAGCCAAGATATACAACATCCAAAATCAAAATTCAAGCAATTTGCCCAGCCCTGATCAACACACGAATCGATTGACTTCAGCTGAAGGTGTATAAGTCAGCAGCTCGAAAAAGGAACTTTTTTTTGGAAAGTAGAGCGAAAACCGAAAAAACTTCCAGGAAATACGGAATAGACACCCTATCGGTCAAAAGCTGTCCATTATTTTATTACAGTTATTGAAATCCATGAAAGTAAAGCAAAAATGAATTTATTCTCATCATAAATTACACAGAACATTTTTGTGGGGGGAAACCGTTGAGAACCGGAGAGAAATTGACTAGAAAATCTAATAAATAGGCAATTCAGCTATAAAATATACCGTTCAAAGTTTTGGCGGGAATACAAAAAAAAGTTGAAACCGATATGGACGAGATCTTTGAAAATGCAAAAAGAAAACAATAGGTTTCAAAAAAAGGATGATCACAGGTAGGACGATTGACTAGGCGCACCACTGTTCGGCATCTAAAAAAAACAGTTATAAATGATGGGTAATTAAATGGAATACTCTGTAATTATACGGTTAGGAATTCAGAAGATTTATGGGAAAGAAGAAGGACTCACCCGAATGAAAGAGGTCTGTTTGATATCGGCTGGTTTTGGGGACTTGCTTCCACCTCTGATCGTTTTGATGAGCATTTCTTTGAACATTGGGTTGAGCCAGGCATAGAGGAATGGGTTGGTCACATTGGTTAACATTGATATTCTGGAATTAGAGATGTTGTTTTCTGTTTCACATAGCTCATATCTAGCTCCCATGTTTTATTAAAATCATTCCGGTAAATGTTATGATCAAAATTAGTTACAAAGACTGTTCAAGACAAATTGGCCGCTCTTCAAGTTTAGTCTTACTATGGGAATGCAAATTCTGGAGTTTTGGAAAATGTTTATTCCGGTTTCTTAAAGTTGTTATTACAGTGCGTTACCTGATCATGCATTAAATAACCCTTAGTTATCTGACTAGTCTTACTAGTGAAATAAGTAAATATTGGATTTTGTAGGATTTTTTTTCTGTTTCTGAATGTTTTCATCATAGTGATCTATCTTATCATTCACTGTACTTGTCCCACATAACGCATCAGATTCTGCTCACTAAAAATTAGGCTGGCTGTTTTTAGAGAAGTTGACGAAGAAAGTATTGCTCTGGGACTTTTCTCAACTGACGACGAAGTTATTTATAATGTTCCGGTGTTATAATCCACTCCCCACTAAAGTAGCAAGCTACTCTATGATTCATCATGTTGTTGCAACAGTTTTGTTTTTCATTTGAAATTTCAAAACTCTCGATAATCTGATCTATGATTCCAATAAAAACGTACTATTAGATAAACTCTGTTTGTTCCTCACTCTCCCCCCAAATCCCTATTTCTCCTAAAACTCACAAATGAGCAGTCATGGAGACAATGTAGGTGTGATCAGTGCTGGTTGTTGATGTCTCATCAGAATGGAAAAAGAATCCATCGTATTCGATCATCAAAGTGACAACGTTATGTGGAAGCCATGTGAATGCGAAGAGAAGGACCTGCAAAAAGGTTATCATTGGATGAGATCTCCGAGGTCTCCACGGGGTCTCGGGGGATATAAAAAATCGAGAAGAATTTTTCGAAATAATTCTGTTTGTTGTTGGAGACAGTGTGTAGGGGTAGATAACTATATAGCACTGGAACTCCTATGCTTGAAAAATTCTCAAGTTAAAAACTTGATGGAACAGAACAATAGTTCGAGAGATTCATAATTCATTCAAGTATTGTTCTCGAATCTGATTAGGTTTTGCAGCTGAATTTATCGAATTAAAAACGGACGTATTCCCAACACAATCATTATATGAATATTAGGAAACATCAAATTTTTTCGTACTTTGAAATTTTTCTGCGATTAATCTCAAGTAAAATCTCTGTTCCAAAGTACTGACAATTCGTTAAATTTCTTCAATTATCCGATTTTGACGCGATCTCATCATTAACTTACCATACAAGACAGAATAGTGGTGGTCCGTCGTTGTTGAGCAAGAACTGCTAGTCTTTGCTTATTCTCGAGTCCGTTTTGAACGGCTTCCTGGAAAACAAGAAAGTTTATATAAACAACTATGTACTCGGTATTGAGTAGAAGAGGAGTAACTTGGACTTAACGATACATGAAAACAGAAATTTAAAAATTGTTAATTTCAGGTTAAAAATTGGAAAATTAGACACAGTTTCAAGAAGTTGATATATTATTTTGAAGCGATGTGACTATACTAAATACATATCTGATTCTGATAAATGACATATTTACACTTTAATAAAGTAATTCACTGATAAGATCTCTAGTCGGTACTATTTGCAATTTCAGAAGAACTATCACATTTTTCTAAGAAGTTTAATTTTGGAAAAAAAATACAATACATCACCACATTTTCAATGAAAACACCTTCACCATATTCACCAAATTTTAATAAACAGGAGTCAGAGAGTATTAGATATTTTTCAGTCAGAGAAGTTTTTAAGAAGTATGTGAAACGTTACCTTTATTACTAGTGTGATTCTCTGAAAACAATTGAATTCTGTGATTCTTAAGCCAATGATTTCTGTTTCAATGCTGTGTTAAGAAACTATCGATTTCCAATCAGTTTAATTTGATCCTTTCCCAACGCAACTAATGATTTCCCTGCTAGTCAAATAAAGCAACTTACCGCATTGATGCTCACAATATGATTAGTTGTTCCACAAGTGGTACTATTCTCCAGAAGTTGAGATCTCTCGGACAACTTCTTCAGTTTTGTTTCCACTCTAAAATGGCAAAATACAGTTTTCCGAACAAAACCAGTTCTCAATGAACCTACCTTTGCCTCAACCTTGAAAAAATATTGTAGTAACAGAAAGCCATGGTAGCGAAAGGAAACAAGAACTGAGTGATCAAAACGAGGAAAGTGTATCCCTTCCTGACTTCAGCCAATGGCCAATGCTCTGAACAGTACTCTCCACAGAGTCCACTGATTCTCTCAACATCCATATACCATCCATATGGCATGCAGACGACTACACTAATCACCCAGATTAGGAGAGCAATCATCATTGCATTTCGGGAACTTAGTTTTTGTTTATGGGGTCGGACGACGAGATTATAGCGATCCAGAGCGATCGCAGAGAGGGAGAATGTGGAAACGAAGATTGAAGCGCCCTGGAAGAAATTTACGTTTCAAAAAGTTTTCAAAGAAATAGGTTGCTAGTTAGCAATGTTATCAGGAGGTTTCGAGGAGAAGACTAGAATGGGCCAGTACTCAGTTAAAAACTTCGGGAGATTGACAGCCAAATCAACAACGACACTTCAAAAAATATATGATTTTAAAACTCGTTAACGTGGGCAGACGACTAGCAAACATAGAAATAAAGTAAACTTTAACCCCAGTTAGAAACGGTGAAATCAGAACAATCCAAATTTAGTTCCAAGTTAAGTTAATTATTCATAGCACCGGTTTGCGCTTTTGGTGCTCTACTGAATGACCCCTGGGTTCCGTAATGTTTAGTTCCGTCTCACTTTGAAAATTCATTGTAATAAAAAGTTTTGAAGTCGATGCGAAACACAACTAACCATAGAGTGAACTTTAACAAACAGTTGGAAACGGTAATGTTATTATAACCCAAGTTGGGTTCCAAATTAATTTTTATTCTGTTTCTCAAGTTCTATATTCCCTCCATCTTCGAAAAAAATCAGTGCTTCTTCCGGTAACTGTGACTCTCACCTGAACCAACGGAATCAATTTACAAACTGGCGACGAGAAGAACCATTGTTTGTAGACGTTGGTGATGAATGTAATCGGAAGACTTGTCAGACACATCAACACGTTAGAGGCACATAAATTGAGGATAAATATGTTTTGGACGGTTTGCAGTTGACGATGTTTCATTGTCAGGTACCTGCAACATTATGGGATTGATTAGTAAGAAGTCTGGACCAGACTCTAGAGAAGGAGTTGTTGAAAAATCTGTTTCGATTATGTGACAAAGTGCAAAGGTTTTTATTCATGTAATGCGGAACCGTAAAATAAAGGAAATGAAAAACTTACAAAACGGCCGAATTTCCTAGAACGCCGAGTAGAAAAATATGAAGATAGAGGATGGAGAAGGTGACCAGGACACTCGGTTCGTTGGTCATATCTGGATGTTTGTCTATAAATCGATGGCATGTTTCCTCTGTCTCGTTGATCATCTGAAAATAAAAAGAATTGAATTTCAGAGGGAAATAATGGATAAATAGCTTTTTCTTCTGAATAGGTCAAAAGGTCGAGAAGCCAAGTACAATATTGTCAATTAGATGACGTGGCACGTGGTCATATTAATGATGGGACGAAAGATGATGTGGTCGACTCCGGTAATTATTGAGCTCCCAGAGAGAAAGAGAGCTCAATTAAATTGCCTAGACTCCGCCCATTTTATCAAAGGAAAAGGAAGAACAGGAAAAGAGAAAAAGGGAATAAATAATTGGAATCCTTCATTTATCTTAAGAATTCTGAGGCTATGTCTATAAGGTTTTAGACCCAGAAGTTCTAAGAAAACGAGGAATAAAAAAAGAAAGAAATCCGAGATTTTTAAAACATTAGATTGAATTCAAAGATTTCTTAGAGGACCAGGTGTTCAACTAATCGAATTCATTCCATTTGGGACATTTCCAAAACGACAAAATTTCCGAAAAAAAGGTGTTTAGGTGGGTGTTTGGAGAAAATAAATTGTCTGGCTTCCTATTTCTATACATTTCGGAGTAGGTTTTTGAAGCGGGAAGAATGAGTAAGGAAATAGCAAATTGATGACGAATAAAAGGGTAAAAGAAGAAGGTGTTGGAGACACAGAGTTGGAGTTTTTCAAGCGGAAAAGAATAGGGTAAATGAATTTGGATGAACTTATTAATTGAGGAAAAGATCCTTATTTAGGTATTAGTTCCTGATAGTTGAGGCTAAAAAAGGATGACTAGACAGATGGAACTCCTACACAAAGAAATTATCAACTGTACACTAATTTTGAACCGTAACAAATCCATACTTATGAACACAATGTAACGGTAATTAAAAATAGTTTAATTTTGTAAAAGATAGAGCTTGAGAGCAAATACTTTTATCTGAAATTCAGATGGTAGGTTTTTGAAGTAGAGACGCAGTAATAGAGGTCACCTTGCATTTTACGAACTATTGGGGTTCGAAACTGTTCTGAATAATTTTAAACGTAGTGAAACATGAGAAAATATGACTAGAATTTTGATATTAGGTATTTTTTGGTCTGAACCCGATGCCGGTCTGGCAGAGGTGCGGCTAAGGAAGCGCATTTAACTTGCTCATCACGAAAAGCTGAGAGCCCCTAAACAAGAATAAAAACTGAAAAAAATTATTTGTACAAAAGGGGGTTTTGTCTAAAAGGCAATCAATCCCTGAAGCTGATCTTGAACCTCAATGTTTCACAAACATAGTTTGATTTGATTCAAAACCTATGAGTAGTTCGATCTTCTCTAGGCTACGAAAGTTCTTGAAATAAATTTCTAACGAAGCTAATCAGTTACGATCTTCTCCATTTTGATCAGCACTCAATCCCTACTCTTGATGTTCGAAAATTAATGTTTCACGAACATCTTATTTGTTTAATCTTAAACCTAATATTACTATTATCTCCTTGTTTTTAAACTGTGAAAAACTGTAATATCATTTACAGACCAGACAGATCCCCTCTATTATAATGGAAATATCTCGAGAATTTCATCAAATTAATTATGTTTCTCAATGGTTGTAAAATAAATTTTTGATTCAATTTCATAATACAGATAAAGTAGTTCAAGGTTTAATTAACCTTCTAAATCACTACCTGATTTCTCCTATTTTGAAAACACTAATGTTATCACCCAGATCAAACAAGACATTTTCCAACGAAAAGCAAATGAGTAAATGACGTGAGATTACAAGTTGAAAACAAGTGATTTGCAGAACCTCGTGGGGATGGCGTGCTCAATTATCACCCATGGATCAATCAACATATTTTTTTGAGAGATTAGACAACATCAGGCGCAATGTACGGTAGTGGTGGGGGAAATATGATTAATACAGAGTAATCGTAAAGAATAATTCCGGCTAACTCTTCAACATTTTTACCGTACCAGTGAAACGGTAAAAGAGGTGATTACTAGAGGACTTGATAAACTTGACTTATTTGAAACATTCCTAGAACTTAAGTTAAATCTGATTGATCTGTTTCTAGCGTCCTACATACCTCTCAATAAAAAAAAAATAAGTTGACGATTGAAAAGTCTTCTTCGGACAGGTTTCTGTTTTTTTTTCGGAGCCTAACTGACTATATAAAAACTGTCAGAAAAAAAGGTTGCAGTTCTATTAGAGGTTCAATATGTGTAACGTTCTAAGTGATTCAATTCGGTTTTCACATAAACTAAGAAACCTAAACAAAACAGTAAAAAAAATAGATTCATTCCCAGGCCACGAAACAATTGTTCAAAAAGCAATTCACATATATAAAAGTGCATATCGAAAGTCTAGACCGAAAAAGAATAAAAATGAATCTAAACTCAGAAATTCAAAGAGCAATTCTATTCTCTCTCCTTCTCTCAATTTCAAAAATTGGTCATAAAAATCTCCTTCTTCTTCTTCTTTTTCTTGTTTTCAATTCACTCACACTTATTTTATCCAAGACATCATAAATTAAAATAGAGGCTCTTCTTTCTAATGAAGACGGTGGTTGTTGATGATGTTCTGGTGGTTCATGGAAACAAAACGATGGAGATTTCAGAAAATGGTTTGTTTTTCCGAGGAAAACGTTTCTGGAAGTTATTGGGTTCCAAGGAGGAAAATTAAGGGAGAAATGAAAAATAAGGATCTAAGGAATCATGGAAATGAGGAACCAAGAAATTCAAAAAAAAAAAATTAATCCAGTTTCCCTATGACGATATCTTATCGGAACTTTAAGAAACAGGGATTTCTGAGCTCTAACAAGACATATTTCAATTGCCAAAAAGAACCCCTAAAACGAGTGATCGAAATTCAAAATCATTTCCTTTTTTCCAAGTTCAAAATGCTCTGCCCAGACAATTCAGGGTCTTCTTTCCTTCAAAAATCTCAGAAGTTCCCGGTTCAATTGCACGGAATTCATTAGAAAAATGAGCGATAAGTCAAACTACAGCAAGGGAAAGGTTAATTCTGGAAAAAAGAGGAGGAGAAAGAAGTATAGAAGTACTCTACCACCACTTTCAATTCACTTAATTACCCCCAACACCACAAACACTATTATTTATTTCCCTTTTGTTTTTGTCTCCAGGGACTTCATTCAGATACCTTCTTCCCATTCTTCTCACTCCTGCTTAGAGTATCAGTGTGGATTTTTTGGAGAAAGTTTGCACGGATTTCGGTTGGGCATTGAACTTTGGAAAACACTGAGAGACTTTTTGGGTATTAGGTTTTTGGAAATTTTGAAAAATATGCGAGCTTTAGTTCGAATTTTGCGAGATCAGGACGGAAAAAGTTGGGAGAAACCACACAAAAAAAAACTGAGACAAGGGAAGTTTTTGAAACAAGAAACATTGTAGTAAAAAAATTTTTTTCGTGACATCTAGAAATATCCCTAATTCTTTGTTTAAATACAGTATCTGGGCTGTTCGTTGAGGCAACAAAAGGTGCAAAGATGTCTGCATTTTGCCGTGACGTGTCAGTTGGGGTGTTTGCAGACTTGGCATTATATCCTACGTAAACTACGACCATTCTATCTTCAACAAAAAATACGACTTTCATATCTAACAAATACGAACGAAATGTACGAACAGTTTCTACTAATTACAGTAATTCTCTAACCAGGTTGTAGCAGAGATTTTTAATAGTTTTTTCGTAATGTCAGGGCTTCAGAGAAAACGCATGAAGAAAATTTCAGAGTTACTCTTCAACAATTATGAAAATTTGATATCCAGAAACAAAAGGGGATTACAATGTTTTGGGAAAACACAAATCGATTTAATTTCTAATGGGAAAAGGCACATTTGAAATTTGAGAAGTAACCGAAACAGGGGAATACGTTTTCGATTTGGAAAACTACAACATTCTACGTAATGCTTTATCCTGGCAACGAATTGCGAATTAAAAACGGAATTCAAGTGAAAACATATACGAATACCTCCTATCGGCTTTTTTAATTTTCAAACGAGGTCCAACAGAAATTTCTCTCGAGAACTTTTGTAATCTCAAGGTTTCAGAGGGTTTTGTAGGGGAGCATTTCAAAAGTATACTAGAAGAATGATGAGAAGTTTGACGTCAGGAAATATATGAGATCAGAATTTCGCAGTTTAATAAAATTCAACTTTGCACTTTCCCCCTCTTCCCCAAAATCGCGATTGTTTCGCCGTGACAATTTCTTGTCAAAAATTTTCACACTTTTTGCAATTTTCCAACTTTGCGACTCTACAGTTTTGGCTATTTTGAAGATTTTGATCTGAATTTTTTGGGGTGCATTGGAAATCGCTTTGGGTTTCTGGTGCAGTTTTCGGTGTTACGATATGACCACTATGGACCCAGATATTTCGAGAAAAGTACGTTGCGAAAAATGTAATAATTTTTGGAGTACTGAAAATTTCGCAAAAATCTTTTTATTTAATTTTTAATTGCTTCGGTTTATGAGATTTTGATGGGGAAACTGAGGAGCAGTAGAAGCTTCGGTAAAGCTATCGATTGAGCTAAAAAGTGATTGAATCGAAAATGAATTGAGAATGTAGGCCATAAAACAATAGGGGAAAATTACCTATGAAAAAGTTTTTCAATTCTTTCTGGCAATTATTGCGTTGACCTCAGGTCAAATTTGCTCCTCTCTCTCTTTTGAGAAAAAGTGAACAATTTTGGCGTGTTTCATTTCTAAAAAAAAACGATTTGGGAAATTGCAAAACAGCACCGCAGGTCCTCAACAAATGTCTAGTCTATGAAAGAATCTAACTGGTCCACGAGCGGTACATCAAATTGGAAAAAATAATTCAAAATTCAAAAATTAACTTAAACAGAGAAGAATATTATTGATAAAAATTCGTTAAACATCATATTATAATTTCTAACTGCGAGAAAAAAACCGTTTCAATTAGTAAAAACCAGTCGGTGGCGCCGCCTACGGCGGCTCACCTCCTTTTTGTTCGTCGCTGCGCTCCTCAATGGGGGTTAATTTGCCACGCTTAAACTTTTAATCTTTGGGCAGTGATGCTTCTTCTTTTTTTTTTAATTTTTGAAAATGTGAGTTCCAGCCAAAAATTTCGAAAATTTGAGTTCCCGCCAAAATTTTTGAATTTTTGAATTCCCGCCAAAACTTTTGAAAATTTGAATTTCCGCCAAAACTTTTGAAAATTTGAATTTCCGCCAAGATAATCATATGTTTTGACTTTCTCGAAGTTTTTAGAAGTTTCTGGAAAGTTATCTATCTAGGGCTTGTCTGTGGTTTTTTGCAGTACAATAACTACCGTAATCCTACAGTAATCTCCACCATTTTTTGAAGGTGTACTATTGAGGTCCCTTAGATAGTACATCCAAGAAATGGGACAATTCTGAGCACTCTGACCCCGTTTTTAGATTTGATTCGGAGCTCGGATTACTGTAGCTACCGTAATCCTACAGTAACCCAAGCTCCAAACGGTATAGAATTGAAGCGCTCGGTGACCCATGAAAACATGCCAAATATGATAGAAAACGGTCGAGGGGCTCCAAAGTTATTCAGTGATAAGTGCTGGACAGACTGACACACACACAGACAGAGCTTGCCGCTTAGTATATAGAAGAGATAAGCTATTCAAGAAACATGAAGCCAGTCCTATCCCTATCGTCTTTTTACCGACACCTAATTTTTCTAAAACCAATAATCTCGTTTCTTGAGCTCTCAAAAAACTCAAAAAATAAAATAGAGCTTCATCGGCAAAAAATGCCCAAAAGTTGGGCGATAATTGGTTGACATTTTCATTCAACTCGGGACCTTTGAAAGGGGGGCGTCAAAACCGGAAATTTTCTCTTTCCTATATACATAAATAGCCATATAGTGGGAGGAGGGGTTTCCTCTCAATTTTATTTATCAAATTTGATTATTCAATCATTTTGATTCGAAAAAAAACTCGGAAAAGGAACGGAAATTTCAAAGTGTGTGTGTCATGAAAAGCACTAATTTGAGTGGAGGAGGAGAAGGAAATGAAGGTTCCAGGTGAAAAAAAATGAACAGAATGAATTGTGAGTGAGAAAAAAAACTAATGACATTTGAAAATGCAATGCGGAATTAATTGTAGAAAAAACAAACAGAAAGGGTTTTTTTCTGATTTTTCATGAGCAAAATGTTTTTTGAAGAGGCAGATCGAGTTGATGGCGGAGCAATATCAATACAAATGATTATCAACAAAATCACGGTTTTGATACAGTAATAAGTTCCCATAATCTAAAAATTTCGCAATGCAATTTGCCTATAAAAAAGTTTTTTTTTCTCTTCATGAAGTATTTTTTCGTAAATTCCCTGTTTCCAAATAGTATTATCAGTAGAGTTCCACAATTGTATCTTGTTAATGTCAATCTTTTTACTGACCGTTCGAAAATTATGTGAAAATGAGTGAGTCAGTAATATTGATCTCAAAGTGGATTTGAAATCAAAACCGATATTTCCAGGCAAGTGTCGATAAGATAAGGAATGGGATATCAATTGAAATTGCCTCATAAACAAAATCTTCCCGTAAATCAGAGCATTGAAACAGAAATCCTCCTAACCTTCTTTCAAGTTTCGAAGTCAAGACTCCAATCAAGGCTACATTTGGAAACCTCTGAAAGTCTAGTTCGAATCAAATGACTTATCAACAACACAATATCCAGCTCAAACCCACCTAAATAAGGAATTCAAAAGAATCAAATAAGAAGGAAAACGACTGCTTTTCATCAATTGCAAAAGCGTTACCTATTCATTCTTGCAGAATCGAAAGTCAGGTAAAAATCAAATTTTTAGAGACAGTCGAAAATAAATCTAGAAGTACGGAAACCGGAAAAAAACGGTGTTGGAGTCATTTTATAAAAGTTACGCTTTCGTAAGCATCGTTTCACAGATTTCATCGTCGAACATAGTTATCGTTTGGACCTCGAATTTGCAACTACACTGATTTTTACAAAGAAAAATGTTTCAATAAAAGGGTTGTCAAAGTTAGAATGAAAAGGTTAATAATGCGAGTCAGTTGACATTTTCTATCAAAACAACTTTAAACAAAATACAAAAATGGAGGATCAAATATAGCACAATAATCCAAGTATCCATATTATGTAATCTAATTTTAACCAAGATGAATCGAAACTCAAAGAATGGTCGCGAATGTACGGAAAACTGGAAACCGAAAAAAAAACGATTATTCCAGATTTTTTTCATAGAAAATACTCTTCTGCGATCGTGGTTTGTAAGGATTTTTCTATCATGACAGTCTGTATGTTGCATCTCGAATTTCTAACTACAATAATTTCTTAGGCATAATGAAGATTTCGAAATTAAAAAATGTAAATTCAATAACAGATTCAAAATCAATTTGAAACAGAAGTTTCATTGCGAAATAAAAAGTAGGACCTATAATAATACAATAGTTTGAGTCTACTGATTTTGTACCCTATATATCAAATTGATGAATGAAAAGTGTAAATTTTGAACTGACAAGCTGATTATTCATCAAAATTCAAAGAATAGTCGAAACAAATCTGGAAAACTGGAAACCGAGAAAAAAAATGAAATAGCGAAAATACTTGAAAGTCCTGCTACAGTTTTTTCACAGGTTTCAATTTTGGACAAAGAGGTTGTCATCAAAATCGAAAAGCAACTCAATCAGAATTCAGTTATTTTCTTTGAAAAATACTTGAAACAGGAATTTCACCGTCAAAAAATCGCAACACAATTCTCACTAGACACAAAAAATTTCAGGCTAAACAAGGAGTGAAAACGTGATTCCTTGCAAAGAGAAAAGACCACCGAGAAGCCCTTCTGTAAAGAAGCAAAAGAAAGAATAAAGATGAAAAATTGAATGATGATGAGTTGAAAATAAAGAAGGAGCAAAAGGGGGAAAGAAGAAATAGACACCTTGCTTGTTATTATTCTTTCATGACAATCTCTATGAAGGATATCAGGTAACATTTGGAAGAGAAGAGAGCAAAGAAGTATCGAAAACGGAAGATCAAATGTTTTTTTTTTCAATGGGTCAGAGATTTCTGGAATTCTTTTACGAGTCTTTCAGGAAATTGACCTTCAGAAAGAAGTAAAAGTTGTTGAACTCCGTTTAAAGAAGAGAGATTAGTCTTTCAGGAAGATTTACCAAATATCACATACGTATGAAACTGACTTTTTGAATAATTCGAATTGAATAAATCTTGTTTTGAAATAGATTTTGAGTGTTTTTTGATCCTGAGATCGAGAAGTTTCAGCCATTACGAAAATATCATTAGAAACGTGAAAATTAGTTCACCAAATGACGAGATTCTGAAACAGTTATGAACAATTTTGAAGAGGGTCGTGGGAAATTTCAAAAAAAAAGTTCATCTGAAATGATTACGCTAGATACCTTTGATGGGTTTGAACCCAGTCCAGATCGACAAAACACTAAACGAGCTACCAGCTACGCTATCGGAAAAGCACATTGACGAGACGTGTAACGCAGTCGGTACCATTTTTAGTATTCTACCATCCCCAGAACCAAACCCATCAGGGGTATCTACCTTTCGTATTTTCATGTGCCACCACAATAAAGTTTTTCATTTTCCGATAATTCTACGGGAATGAGTGTCCGTTTACAGCAGCTATTTCAACAGTAGAATTCTACAAGATCAAAAACAAAATTCACCGTTTCAGATTCCTTTCAATACTATCATGATTCCAAGTAGAAAATGCTGGATTCAACTTTGCTTGTTGAATTTTCCCTGATCTATACAACTACAGAATCAAAGGATCCAAATTTTGATACCTCCCGCTACAAAATATGTTCAGATCGTGTTCGGGTTCCCTTTAAAAAATTGTGGTGAAGGAATAAAAACAAGAAAAATGTATCGCAATTTTGCAAGAGTATTATAAGAACAACAAACAATTTCTGATTCCTTCTACCCCAAAAACCGAAAGAAATCCGGGTTATTTTGATTGACAAGTAGACATCAAAAAGTGGAGGAGAACTTTTTGATGCGAAAATTCTTGGCAATTGTTTCAAGGAGAACCCACAAGATACAGAACAAAGTGGCATGTCTACAGATTTTATGGAAAGTGTGAAACATTAGAAAACAACTTTCTCGGAGAATTCAGAGGAGTAAACATCAAAGGAGCGAAACTGTTCTGATACAGCCAGTAGTGATGTGGTGGATAATTAATTTATTGTACGGTTCAGGAATTCTATCAGTCATGGTCAGATCGAAACTGAAAAGAATTTGGGAAAACCGGATTTTCGTCGCTAATACAGAAACAGGAACTGTGGTAACCATTTTCCTCTGAATTTCAGAACTTTGTGAAACATGAACATTTTCTGGAAACTTATCAAATTTAGATGGTTCCAAAAACCGAATTCTCACTTCCACGAGAAAAAACTGAAAACTATCAAATTTCCATCTTCTGAAAATTTCAGACAAACACTTCTCCTTCCTCATTTCAGTTTTTCTGTCTTCTTATTCATCATTTTTCTCACTCTCCCCCCAGGTGTGAAAAGTGACAGGTCCAATTGGAAGAAAGTGACTAGGAGGTAGCAAAGAAAGCCCGAAAAAAAAACAGAAATGACGAGAGGTTGGGGGAAAATAAAAAGGAAAACAGATAGAGCTGCTAGGAGGAAAAGAGAAAACGGGATGCCGCATTGGATAAAA
>GL380369.1:0-42691 GCA_000143925.2 Caenorhabditis brenneri
TCAACTGTCTGTTTGTGTGTCTGTCCATCACCGAGATTACTGTAAAAACAAACTGAATACAACAAGATTCATATGTTTTTTTTTTCGTCAAAAACCCATCATAAAATTATGGAATGGAATACATGTAAAAGTGTGTTTTTTTATCAGGAAAGTGGGACACAGAAACGGGGAAATGTTTGAAGAAAACGGGAATTTTTTGAAATTGATTTCGGGAAAAAAAGAAATAATTATGATTATGAAATGATGAGTTTTTTTGATGAATCAGGGGGAAGAATTCGAATTAGAAATTGATAGAAAAAGGGAAAAGAGAGAGAATTGAGAAATATAAAGATGATTATGCACGTTTCCGCCTTTGACGCAGTCTGAAAATTGAAATTACTGTTTCAAAAATTCTCAAGCTGTGCGATGTTCATAATATTGGTAATTTTCACTCAGGAAGCATAACATTGAATTCACAAAAAGTCATTTCTCGGAAAGTTAAAAAATAAAAATACTTTCTAAATTTCCAAAATTTCAAAAAAAACTAACTTCTCATTCAATTTCTCTGAAATCCAATCAACACATCGATCGTATCCGATGGATACAATTGCAGTCGCCAGAGCCATTGAAAGAATAATGAAACGGAAGTTTTGAGGGATTTCCAGGCATCCCAGGAAGTATTGGATAGGTGTGTAGTAGAAGACAACCAGAAGAATGCAACCCTAAAAACAAACGTTTCAAATTTTTTTTTGCGAATTTAGTGTGTGTATTGCACAAAGTCTAATGTTAAAAATCCTCAAGCTGTCCTGAAACAGGAAAGGTTTTCATATTACAGTGTTCTGCTCATTTTCATGCATTCATATTGAATTGATTTCGACATGAATTATGCAATATTTTCATGAAACAGAGAACTTTTTTTGCTGTTTCAAAAATATAATTCACAGTTCTCAACGTTGAAATCACAATTCCGTCTTTGGAAAAAGTTCTAAAAACGCATTAAAAAATCTTCCGAAAATGTGCAAAACTTTGAAAACATTTTTTTACTGTTTCAAGATTCCTTCCGGTGGGCTTTCGAATTTTCAGTATGTTTATTGCAATAAAGGGAATCTTTTCAAAAACTTCCTGAAAAAAAAACTTAATAGAATTTCTCCAGTTTATCGAGGACATTAACACTGTGTTACTACTGAATTTTTGCTGAAACAGTAAAAAGCGAAAAAAAAAGCGAAACTTTCACTGCTTGCAAGTTTTTTTAAAACTATTCCTTATGAACTTTTTTAAACGAAAAGCTTATTTTCTATTTCATGAGTGAATTTTTTCATTGAAAGTTCGGCATTTTTTGGAAATAATTACTGTTTCAAAAATAATATAGTAATTTCAAATTCTCAAATCTCAATTTTGTAATCTTTGGGAACTTCCATGCAAAAGTAAACAATGTTCACTGTTTCAAAAAAATGTTCTTCAAACATTCATTTTCAGTTTTTTTACTGTTTTATTAATGTTCCCAGTTTTTGGTACTTTGGTTCAACTCTCCGGAAGTTCAAAAATAAATCCCCCATATTCAAGGAAACAGCAAAAAATGATTGATTTTTAAAATACTTTCCCCCAAAAACTTACAATAGTGACAGTAATCATACTGAAAAGGAATGCCTTATTGGAAGTGATTGATGCTCTGTATGGTGGTCCCGCAGCGAAAACAAAGTACAGTACGATGTAGTGGAATAGCGAGACGTAGAAGATCGCCGTGCCCTGCAATTTTTTTTCTGTCTCAAAAAAATCCAAAACTATTATTTTTCAGGGTTATGGACGCTCTGAACTCAGATGGTCGTTACATATTACATTTTTCAAAAATATTACCTGCAAGCTCTTCCGATCCTCATCATTATCATGATGCACGGGAGCAAATGGTTTGAACCAATCCTGAGTAGTGATCACACAGAAAACCATAATCTGAGCAATGGCTCCAATGGCCAATTGACCGAAAAGTGATAACATAGAAGCAGTGGAAAGGATGGAAGTCGGTGGAGGACTACTCGCTAATCCCTTGTGCGCCCGGGTCTGAGAGCTCAGGAATGCCAGATTCGTCACAATGGCAATATCAATGAACAGGAATTGCATTTGGGAATAACTGGTGGCAATCCAATAGAGCAGTAGAATTGAAATGAATTGAGTGAGAGAGTATCCGGCCATGCAGAGGAATGCAGAGTAGGAGGTCACAAGGGCAGCACGACCCTCTAAGATCAGGGTGATCACGCATCGGATGTCGGCTACCTGGAAATAATTTATGTTTTGAAATAGGTCTTGTGTGTACTTTTTAAAACTTTCTTGATCTTTTGATTTTGAAAATATAAATTTCAGCAGCTGTACAGCTGGAACCAACAAATATGTGATACTACGGTTTTTGTGGAATTGCTCAGAAATGACAGTTTTTGAAACAGTGAATAATCCTGAGATTTGAACGGATTAGAGTTTCAAATATAGATTACCTAAGTCAAAATTTATCTTTTCCCGAAATGGTTTTTTCAAAACAGTATGAGCAAAAGGACTGGACGGTTGAAAACCATTTTCCCGAGAAGTGCAATTTTTTTGAGACAGCACTTTTTTGGAAAATACATACTTGTTAAATTTTGGCCCGGCCCGGTTCGGCCCGGCGGGCCGGGCCGGGCCGGGTTCAAAAATTTTTTTTTGAAATTTTTTGAATTTTTTTTTTCAGAATTTCAACACAATTCTCGCTGTAAAAGTCAATTGTTGCCAAAGAACAACAATAAATATTTGTTGAAAATCGATAAAAACTGATGATTAAGAAAAAAATTCGATAAATCTTGCGGTAAAAATCAAAATTATACGGTAGTATTCGTGGTAGGATACCGTGACTGACCATCGAATTGTCAGATCGTCGTCTAGAACTGACTTTAACCAAAAACATCATAATAAAACCCTTCAAAAAATCTAAAACTACTGTTCTCATGCTCAATATACCCCCGGAGCACAAAATTAGGGTATATTTTTTTTGATTTTTCAAAATTCGCGGTAATTTTCCAGCCGAGCGGCCGAGCGGCCGGGCCGGGCCGGTGAAATTGGTGTTTCGCCCGCCCGCCCTTCCGAGAGGGAAAACAAAGTTTGAAAATCAAAATCGGAAAATTTCCCTGTTACAAAACAAATTATCATTTTGAAAAAATCAGAAAATTACACCTTTTTATCCAAATACATGCCATATAAAAATTAAGTTCGGAAACAAAAAACAGATTCCTATCAATTTATTTCAAAATTTTTTCAAAAAAAAGTTTTTTTGAAAGAGTAAAAAATTCAAATTTACAATCCCTAAAATGAGAAATTCCTGAAATTTTACACCGTTTCGAAACACTTTTCTAATGAATTTTCCTCATCCGAAAATAGTACTTAGGCAAACACTAACTTTCCATGTTTCTGAATTTCCAGGAAAAAAAAATTTAGATCCTCCAATAATCTAGTGAACCGATGATCACATTTTCTTACTGTTTCAAAAACATATGTGGTCTTGAAACAGTAATTTTTCCAATAGTTGTCATTAAAAAATTTCTCATCATCAACAAGATATCAAAAATGTACACATTTTCCAAATGAAACTTTTTTTTTGTAAGAGCGAGAACTCTTCCCCCACTTTATATTTTGGAAGTAAATGGGCTGAATTCCCAGAAAAGTAATTTCAGAGCGCTAACCTGGCATTTAGTGAAAATTTTTACTGTTTCAAAAAAAGTATTTTCTCTGAAACAGCAAATATGATTTCAATTTTCGAAAAACAGCATTATCAAAAAATTTTCAATTTTTCTCAATGAAAATGAGGCACACCCCTGACTCCACCCACCTTGGAAGTAAACGGAGCAGCAATCGACGCCTCAGCCTCACTCAACGAAATTCCAGCATGAGCGGCCTTCAAAGCAGCACAATCATTGGCTCCATCACCACACATTGCGACAGTCTGTCCCACTTCTTGGAGGTTTTCAACCAGTAACTGCTTCTGTTCCGGTGCCATTCTTGCGAATACATTACAGACACAAACCAATTGATCCAGTAATTCCGGATATTCATGGGTCACCACGGAGAATGTACTTCCGGATATTGCAAACTGACAATCTTTATTGCTCATCTTCGATAAATCCATTGATTTCGCCTGTTTTTTTAGCCGTTCTGTACATCTGCTCAGGTGTCCGTTTATCCATATTTCCAGATAAATTTACTGTTCAACCGCCATAGAGACGAAAACCAGTTATCATGTTTATGAATAAACTTTTCGAAATTTTTGTGAAACAGCAAATCCATTTCCTGTTCGAAAAATTTTATCTCGAAATTTACTGTTTCATAAAATATTAAGGAAAAATTCTTAATCTTTCTGGTTTGCTTCTTTATCCTCGTTCATAAGTGCGTTCACGAATCCCGATGTGCGAAAGCTTTCACGAGTCTGCCTGTCTAGATGCTTGGACATCCGGATGTCCAGTTGTTCAGATGTATTCGTTTTTTTTCAGGTAGGAATGCCTGTCATCCTGCTTATCTAGCTATCTATACGTCCGGACATCCAGAATATGCCTATCTGTCTGTCTGTCTATCCATCACCAAAATTACTGTAGAAACTAACTGAATACAACAATATTTATGTGTTTTTTTCGTCAAAAACCCATCATAAAATTATGGAATGGAATACATGTAAAAGTGTGTGTTTTTATCAGGAAAGTGGGACACAAAAACGGGGAAATGTTTGAAGAAAACGGGAATTTTTTGAAATTGATTTCGGGAAAAAAAGAAATAATTATGATTATGAAATGATGAGTTTTTTGATGAATCGGGGGGGAAGAATTCGAATTAGAAATTGATAGAAAAAGGGAAAAGAGAGAGAGAATTGAGAAATATAAAGATGATTATGCACGTTTCCGCCTTTGACGCAGTCTGAAAATTGAAATTACTGTTTCAAAATTTCTCGAGATTTGCGATTTTCATCCCGTCGGTGATTTCTATTCCAGGTTAATTTTGTACCAATAAATTTACAAAAAGTAAAAAAATCTAATTTTCCAAAATTTCAAAAAAAACTAACTTCTCATTCAATTTCTCTGAAATCCAATCAACACATCGATCGTATCCGATGGATACAATTGCAGTCGCCAGAGCCATTGAAAGAATAATGAAACGGAAGTTTTGAGGGATTTCCAGGCATCCCAGGAAGTATTGGATAGGTGTGTAGTAGAAGACAACCAGCAGGATGCAACCCTGGAAATATTTGAAGTGAAAATTTACTGTTTCAAAACTTTTCGTTGTTCCGGAACTTAATCTAGTGTGTATTGTGCAAAGTCTAATGTAAAAAAATTCTAAGCTGTCCTGAAACAGGAAATTTTTTTTTATTACAGTGTTACGCTCATTTGCCTGCATTTATATTGAATTGTTTTAGACGTGAATAATCTAGTATTTTTATGAGACAGTGAAATATTTTCTTTGCTGTTTCAAAAAATAACTGCTTTTAAGTATCACTGTTTTTGGAGTTAGAGACATGATGAAAGTGGCCGGAAAATCCATAAAACAAAAAATGTTTCGAATATGTGGATCATTCTGAGAACATTTCTTACTGTTTCAAAATTCCTTCCGGTGGACTATTGATCTCTCACTATGCTTATTGCAATAAAGGAAATCTTTTGGAATATAATTCCGAAAAAGAAAATTTAACAAGAATTTGCCAATTTATCAAGGACATTACCACCGTGTTACTACTGAATTTTGGCTGAAACAGTAAAAAAGTAAAAAAATTCGAAGCTTTCACTGCTTGAAAGTTTTTTTCTGAAACTACTCCTTCTGAACTTTTTTTTACGAAAAGTTTATTTTCTATTTCACTAGTCAATTTTTCCATTGGAATTTTCGACATTTTTTTGAAAGTCAATACTTTTCCAAAAATAATATAGTGATTTCAATTTCTCAAATCTCAATTTTTCAAAATTCTGAAACGCCCGTGCAATAGTAAAAACAATTTTTTCACTTTTTCAAAAAACACATTTTCCAAAGTTTTATTTTTCACAGTATATCGGCAGTAATTTTACACTTTCTGAAAATTGTTAGCAAAAACGGATTTTGCAATTCGAAAAAAAAATTTTCAAAGTTAAACAATTTTTCTCAGCCTGTATCTAGCAATCAGCCTTGGAACTGGAATCAGATGCGAAAAATTTTTCGAAACAGTAAAAAAAATATTACTGTTTTATGAAAAATTTGATATTTTTTCAACAATTAGATTTTAGTACTGACAAGGGACATCATTTTACACAGTCTTTGGGAATTTTTTGCAAATTTGTGAGCTAGTACTTTCGAGTGCGCTGAAAACGAATCTGAATTTTTTGTCGGCGAAGTCCTGATTGTTTTCAGGTTATTCAGCAAAACGTCTCATTTCAGTACTAATTTGAATGTAAAATTTTGAAAAATGTGAGTTTCCACTGTTTAAAAATTAATAAAAAACTTCCCCATGTTCCATGAAACAGTAGAAACTCTTTTTTACTGATCCACAATTTCCAAGATTCCCCCCAAAAACTCACAATAGTGACAGTAATCATACTGAAAAGGAATACCTTATTGGAAGTGATTGATGCTCTGTATGGTGGTCCCGCAGCGAAAACAAAGTACAGTACGATGTAGTGGAATAGCGAGACGTAGAAGATCGCCGTGCCCTGCAATTTGTTCTTGGAGTCATGGACCAATAACCTTTATGGTAGTAAAATATACTAAATCTGTGAGATGTGGACAATTTTTTGAACCAATACAATTTATTTTTTACTGTTTTTTTTTTTCGAAAAAAAAAAAGTACCTGCAAGCTCTTCCTATCCTCATCATTATCATGGTGCACAGGAGCGAATGGTTTAAACCAATCCTGAGTAGTGATCACACAGAAAACCATAATCTGAGCAATGGCTCCAATGGTCAATTGACCGAAAAGTGATAACATAGAAGCAGTGGAAAGGATGGAAGTCGGTGGAGGACTACTCGCTAATCCCTTGTGAGCCCGGGTCTGAGAGCTCAGGAATGCCAGATTCGTCACAATGGCAATATCAATGAACAGGAATTGCATTTGGGAATAACTGGTGGCAATCCAATAGAGCAGTAGAATTGAAATGAATTGAGTGAGAGAGTATCCGGCCATGCAGAGGAATGCAGAGTAGGAGGTCACTAGGGCAGCACGACCCTCTAAGATCAGGGTGATCACACATCGGATGTCGGCAACCTGGAAATATTTTTTGTTTGGGAATAGGGGTTGTGGGTATTTTCTCAAACCGTCTTGGTTCTAAAAATATCAATTACAGCTGGATCCAACAGGGAATTGATACTACGGTTTTTGTGGAATTGCTCAGAATTTTGGGTGACTCATTTTAGGGGGTTTTGTTGAGTTTGCAATATAAGTTACTAACTAAGGTCAACGTGAAAAAGTTTTATTCAGAATTTCCTACTTCTTTTTGGGAAGGCCGTGCCATATGGATTACTGGATAAGTCAAAATTTTATTATCAAAAAATTTTTTCTGAAACAGTAAAAAATTTATGCATTAACGAGAATCATGCATTTGAGCACTGATGAAAACCATTTTTCAAAAAAGTGTTTTTTTTTTTTGAAACAGTATTTTTTCGAAAATAAAGTTCAAAATTTGGAATTTTGAAAAATTTCCCTGTTACAGAACAAAATATCAATTAGAAAAAAAATTAAAATTTCCAAATTCCGAAAAACTGTGAAATTATGAAATAAGTGATTGAAAACAAAATCCTATCAATTTATTTCGAAATTTTTTCAAAAAAAAAAAAGTTTTTTGAAAGAGTGGAAGATTTATATTACGGTCCCTAAACTGTGAAACTCCCAAAGTTTTTTTTTTACTGTTCCAAAAGTTTTTCTGATGAATAGGGATTGATCCAAAAATAGTACGGAGCCGCTACCCCTAACTAAAATGCAATTCTCATGAAATTTTAGACACCCAGGCTAGCAGTCATGATATTTCAATTATGATAAATAAAAAATCAAAACTTCTTCCCAGAAATTCAAAGAAGAGTTATTTTTAGAGCGGTAATCAGACATCCAGTGAAAATTTTTACTGTTTCAAAAAAAGTATTTTCTCTGAAACAGCAAACAGTATACCGTTTTTCGAAAAACAGCATTATCAAAATGTCACATTTTCTAGATGAAAATGTAGCACACCCAAGACTCCACCCACCTTGGAAGTAAACGGAGCAGCAATCGAAGCCTCAGCCTCACTCAACGAAATTCCAGCATGAGCGGCCTTCAAAGCAGCACAATCATTGGCTCCATCACCACACATTGCGACAGTCTGTCCCACTTCTTGGAGGTGTTCAACCAGTAACTGCTTCTGTTCCGGTGCCATTCTTGCGAATACATTACAGACACAAACCAATTGATCCAGTAATTCCGGATATTCATGGGTCACCACGGAGAATGTACTTCCGGATATTGCAAACTGACAATCCTTATTGCTCATCTTCGATAAATCCATCGATTTTGCCGATTTTTCAGTCGGTCTGTACATCTGCTCAGGTGTCCGTTTATCCAGATGTCCAAGCAGCAAATACAATTTCTGTCTGAAAGAGTTTATCTCAAACATTTCCTGTTTCATAAAATATTGAGAAAAATTTCTTGGATCTTTGTAATCTGCTTCTCGACCCCAGTACATAAGTGCGTTTACATATCCCAATGTACGGAAGCTACCACGAGTCTGTCTGTCTAGATGCTTGGACATCCGGATGTCCAGCTGTTCGAATATGTTCGTTTTGTTAGGTAGGCATGCCTGTTATTTCCTGTTTATCTGTCTGCCTGTCTGTCTATCCATACCACCAAGATTACTGTAGAGACTAACTGAATACAACAATATTTATGTGTTGTTTTTTCGTCAAAAACCCATCATAAAATTATGGAATGGAATACATGTAAAAGTGTGTGTTTTTATCAGGAAAGTGGGACACAAAAACGGGGAAATGTTTGAAGAAAACGGGAATTTTTTGAAATTGATTTCGGGAAAAAAAAAGAAATAATTATGATTATGAAATGATGAGTTTTTTTTTTGATGAATCAGGGGGGAAAATTCGAATTAGAAATTGATAGAAAAAGGGAAGAGAGAGAGAATTGAGAAATATAAAGATGATTATGCACGTTTCCGCCTTTGACGCAGTCTGAAAATTGAAATTACTGTTTCAAAATTTCTGAAGCTTTGCGGTTTTCATAATATTGATGATTTGAATCCGAAAAATGATACCATAAAACTCACAAAAAGGCATTTTTCGAAAAACCAAAAAAAAATATTTTTTCCTAAATTTCCAAAATTTCAAAAAAAAAACCTACTTTTCATTCAATTTCTCAGAAATCCAATCAACACATCGATCGTATCCAATGGATACAATTGCAGTCGCCAGAGCCATCGAAAGAATAATGAAACGGAAATTTTGAGGGATTTCCAGACATCCCAGGAAGTATTGGATAGGTGTGTAGTAGAAGACGACCAGCAGGATGCAACCCTGAAAATAACTTCAAGTTTGTTCCGCTCCTTTAACTTTTTTTTGAGAAGTCATATCCATTGTTGATCATTAAAAGTAGGAAGTGAAAATGAGTTTTGATGTGCTCTGCTTACTTCGTAGCTACAACATTGAAACACGTTAGACATGAATTATCCAATATTCTAATGAAAAAGTACACAATTTTTTTGCTGTTTCAAAAAAGAAAAGCTTCAAAGTTTTCTTTTTCCTCAACGTTAAAGCTCTGATGTCAGGAGAGGAAAAAAGCTACGTATCACTTGAAAAATTTCGCAAATTGTTACTGTTTCAAAAAATGTTTCCCATCAAACACTGAACTTCCACGATGTTTATTGCAATAAAGGAAATCTTTCTGATCAGAAAAAAAATATCTAGTCACCAGCAAATACTTTCCGGGTTGTGTCCATTAGTTTTATGAAACAATGAAAAACGAAAAATTAATTTCAAAACAGTTTTTGAAATGGTTTTTCTGTATAAGAACAGCAAAATCTCTGTCACTGGGGCAACATTCAAAAAATGTATCCTTTAGTTTTTCTGGAACAGTAAAAATATTTAAAAATCCACTTTTTCTAGAAAAAAAACTACTTTGTTCTCTTCTGGGCCATGAAAGGGTTTATACTCAGACGAAATAATGTTGCTGATTACGCAACCTTTAATGCGTAATTTTTAGAAACAGCAAGAAAAAATTCCTTCTTTTTTCACTGTTTCACGAAAAATTTTTTAGAACTGCCATTTTTTCAAAAACTAATCTGCAATACTCTGAGCTTCCGGAGAAAAAAATGTCCTAAAACAGTTGTATTACTAGTTTCTTAATAGCGTTAGGACGTCACGAAATTACTTGTAAAATCTTTTTCATTCAATTTTTTCTGTTCAAAAACCCCCCAATTTCCCTCCCAGAAATTCGAAAAATTGCAATTCTGTTGTTTCTTGAAAAAAAATTTTCAAAAAAATTGAAAAGTTGAAAAGCAAATTGAAATTTTGGAAAATAAACACTTTGGCGGAAATTCCATGAAACAGTAAACATTGATATTTACTGTTTCAAAAACTAACCAGTGATCACTCAAAAAATTAAAAAAAAATCCTGAGTAGTGATCACACAGAAAACCATAATCTGAGCAATGGCTCCAATGGCCAATTGACCGAAAAGTGATAACATAGAAGCAGTGGAAAGGATGGAAGTCGGTGGAGGACTACTCGCTAATCCCTTGTGAGCCCGGGTCTGAGAGCTCAGGAATGCCAGATTCGTCACAATGGCAATATCAATGAACAGGAATTGCATTTGGGAATAACTGGTGGCAATCCAATAGAGCAGTAGAATTGAAATGAATTGAGTGAGAGAGTATCCGGCCATGCAGAGGAATGCAGAGTAGGAGGTCACTAGGGCAGCCGTTCCTTCTGAGATGAGGGTGATCACGCATCGAATGTCCGCTACCTGAAAATGATTTTTTTTTGGGAATAGGACTTATGGGTACTTTTTTATACCGTCTTGATCTTCTGATTCTGAAAATATCAATTTCAGCTCGATCCCAAAAAAAGTACTGATTTTATTAATTTTTAGTGAATAATCCTAATTTCTGAGCGACTTATCTTCAGTTTTCGATCATCTGACCAACTAAGTCGAAACTGTATTGTTTTGAAATGTTTTTCTGAAACAGTTGAAAAAAAAATTGAAAACTAACGAAAATCGTTTCATCAGAGACGAGCAAGAGGACTGGATTGATGAAAACCATTTTTCAAAACAAGTACAATTTTTTGAAGCAGTATTTGTTCCCAGAGAAAAATTGTGATTTCAAAAAAAAATTTCACTGTTACAAAAGAAATCATAAATTCTGAAAAATTTCTAAAACTCCAATACAAGCTATATTGAGTTCGGAAAAAATGGTCCTATCAATTTATTTCGAGTTTTTTTCAAAATAAAAAGATTTTCTGAAAGAGTAAAAAAATCAAAACTACGTTCCCTAAAATGTGAAATGCTCCAATTTTTTTCCCGTTTCGAAAATATTTTCTGATGAATAGGGACTAATCCGAAAATAGTACACACACGTTGGATTTCCGAAATGTTTTTTGATGTATGACGAAGTAAGAAAGTTTTGGATATCATGTGATAATTTCAAAATCATGGACCAGAGATTTTTACTTATCCAAAAACACTTTTTGCTCTGAACCAGAAAGTTTCCAAGCTTCAAAAGTTTCGAAAAAAAAATAATTTCCAATTTTTTTTTTGTTAGTGCACATCTTTTACTGTTTCAAAAAAAAATTATTTTGGATTAGAAAATTATTCTTCAATAGGTCTACACGAGAAAGATATTAAGGGAAATTTTTTTTGGTTATCACATAAATACGTTCTTCCGGATATTGCAAACTGACAATCCTTATTGCTCATCTTTGATAAATCCATCGATTTCGCCTGTTTTTTTTTCAGTTGTTCTGTACATCTGCTCAGGTGTCCGGATATCCAAGTAAATTTACTGTTCCACTTCAATGGTAAACAAAATCAAATATCAGTTTAATGAATGCACTTATCACAGTTTAAGTGAAACAGTAAATATTTTTTTGGAAAAATTTTACCTCAAAATTAACTGTTTCATGAAATATTGAGAAAAGTTTCTCAATCTTTCTGATTTGCTTTTTTCTCTCCGTTCATCTGTGCGTTCACCTATCCCGATGTACGAAAGCTATCTGTCTGTCTGCCTATATGCTTGGACATCCGGATGTCCAGCTGTTCGAATATGTTCGTTTTTTTTTCAGGTAGTCATGTTTGTTATCTCCTGGGACGTCCAGAGTTTGTCTGTCTGTTTGTCTGTCCATCACCGAGATTACTGTAGAGGCTAACTGAATACATCAAGATTTATGTGTTGTTTTTTCGTCAAAAACCCATCATAAAATTATGGAATGGAATACATGTAAAAGTGTGTGTTTTTATCAGGAAAGTGGGACACAAAAACGGGGAAATGTTTGAAGAAAACGGGAATTTTTTGAAATTGATTTCGGGAAAAAAAGAAATAATTATGATTATGAAATGATGAGTTTTTTGATGAATCAGGGGGGAAGAATTCGAATTAGAAATTGATAGAAAAAGGGAAGAGAGAGAGAATTGAGAAATATAAAGATGATTATGCACGTTTCCGCCTTTGACGCAGTCTGAAAATAGAAGTTACTGTTTCAAAATTTTCTCCAGATTTTGGATTCTCAGAATATTGGTGGTTCATATCCAGATCATATCCAGATTGTAAAGTTCAAAAAATCGAAATTTCCAAAATTTAAAAAAAGAAACCTACTTTTCATTCAATTTGTCTGAAATCCAATCAACACATCGATCGTATCCAATGGATACAATTGCAGTCGCCAGAGCCATTGAAAGAATAATGAAACGGAAGTTTTGAGGGATTTCCAGGCATCCCAGGAAGTATTGGATAGGTGTGTAGTAAAAGACAACCAGCAGGATGCAACCCTGAAAATAATTTCATTTTTGTTTGCTCCTTTAACTTTTTTTGAGAAGTCATATCGATTGTTGATCATTAAAAGAAGGGAGTGAAAATGAGCTTAACATTCTATGAAACAGTAAAATATCAGTTTCATAGTGTACCTACTTGGTAGCAATGATATTGAAACACGTTAGACATGAATTATCCAATATTTTCATGAAAAAGTACACAATTTTTTTGCTGTTTCGAAAAAGAAAAGCTTCAAAGTTTTCACTTTCCTTAACGTTAAAGCTTTGATGTGAGGCGAGGAAAAAAGCTATGTATGACTTGGAAAATTTAGCAAATTGTTACTGTTCCAAAAGTTGCCCCCCATCAAACTCTGAGTTCTCACGATGTTTGTTGCAATAAAGGAACTCTTTAGAAAAATAATTCTGAAAAAATGAAGGAATGTTTCTTCTAGTAACCAGCTGGAATTTGCCAGTTTTTGTCCATTAGTTTCATGAAACGGAAAAAACGAAAAATTAATCTCAAAACAGTTTTTGAAATTTCCTATAGAAATAATACAAAAATTCTCTCACTGTGGCAACATTAAAAAAAATTATATCTGGAGTTTTTCTGGAACAGTAAAAATATCGGAAAATTCACTTTTACTAGGAAAAAAATTACTTTTTTATTTTCTGAATCTATAAGGGTTATATTCGTATATACTCAAATGAATTATTGTTTCTGACTACGCAACCTTTATTGCGTAATTTTTTGAAACAGTAAGAGAAAATTCTATACTTTTTACTGTTTCACGAATAATTTTTTTGAACTACTGTATTAGCTTTAATTCGCAATGCTGTCCGGAGGAAAGTTCATTCAAGACGTTTCGTGTAACGTTTCTAAAATCTTTTAAGTTTACAATTCTGTATTCGTTTCTTGGTTGTAACACTCTCATCGAAATTTCGGAAAATAAACACTATGCCGGAAATTCCATGAAACAGTAAACATTGATTTTTATTGTTTCAAAAACCAATCCGAAAAAACTCAAAAAATTCTTCTCATTATTGTCAAATCATCCATTCTTTCCCCCCAAAAACTTACAATAGTGACAGTAATCATACTGAAAAGGAATGCCTTATTGGAAGTGATTGATGCTCTGTATGGTGGTCCCGCAGCGAAAACAAAGTACAGTACGATGTAGTGGAATAGCGAGACGTAGAAGATCGCTGTGCCCTGCAATTTTTCCGTTAAATTATCTTTTTTACTGTTTCTAAAAATTACAAAAATTATTCTTTTTAGGGTTATTAATGCTCTGATGTTCGGGTTACTTATCACAGCTTTTATAAAAATTATTACCTGTAAGCTCTTCCGGTCCTCATCATTATCATGGTGTACGGGAGCAAACGGTTTAAACCAATCCTGAGTAGTGATCACACAGAAAACCATAATCTGAGCAATGGCTCCAATGGCCAATTGACCGAAAAGTGATAACATAGAAGCAGTGGAAAGGATGGAAGTCGGTGGAGGACTACTCGCTAATCCCTTGTGAGCCCGGGTCTGAGAGCTCAGGAATGCCAGATTCGTCACAATGGCAATATCAATGAACAGGAATTGCATTTGGGAATAACTGGTGGCAATCCAATAGAGCAGTAGAATTGAAATGAATTGAGTGAGAGAGTATCCGGCCATGCAGAGGAATGCAGAGTAGGAGGTCACTAGGGCAGCACGACCCTCTGAGATGAGGGTGATCACGCATCGGATGTCGGCTACCTGAACATTTTTATTTTGATATAGAGCTTGTGGGTATTTTTTAAACGTTTTGAATCTCTGACTCCGAGATTATTGGTTTTAGGTCGATCCGACAAAAATCGTATACGAGCTGAAAACTAATGAAAACCATTTTTCAGAAAAATGCTATTTTTTTGAAACAGTATTTTTTAGAATAAAAAGTTTGAAATTTGAAATTTCGGAAAACTTTGCCAAACTCCAATACAAGCTATACTGAATTTAATTTTGGAATGAGAGACCAATCAATTTATTTTGATATTTAAGAAAAAAAAGTTATTCTGAAAGTGTGAAAAATTCAAATTACGTTCCCTGAAAGGTGAAATTCTCAATTTTTTCAATCGTTTCGAAAAACTGGAAAAACTGGACTGATAAATTCATTTTTTGAAAAAGTGCAATTTTTTTTCGAAAAAAAATGTTTTAATTCTGGAAATTTTCACTGTTACAAAACAAAACATTAGTTTGAAAAAATTCCAAAATACCAATCCAAGACTTATTTGAAAATCTACAAAAGTATAATATTTGAGCGTGGCAACAGAGTCTTATTGGTTTATGCTGAAATTCCAAAAATAGAAGTTTTTCTGAAAGAATAAAAAATTCAAAGTTATTTTCCCAAAATGAGAATTTTTTCTGATGGATACTCCTAACCCGAAAATGGTACCCAGGCAATAGACTTTAACTAAATTTCCATTTTTCTGAAATTCCAGGAAAATAATTTTTAGATCCTCCAATTATGTAGTGAACCGATCATCATATTTTTTTACTGTTGCAAAAACATATGTGGTCTTGGAACAGTAATTTTTTCAAATAGTTTTCGTTAAAAAATTTCCCATCATCAACAAGATATCAAAAATTTACACATTTTACCAATTGAAATTTTTTTTGTAACAGGAAAAACTCTTCCCCCCTTTCTATATTTTGGAAGTAAACGGGTTGAATTCCCAGAAAGTATATTTTTCTTCTAGTGAAATTTTTTACTGTTTCAAAAAAAAAAAGAATTTTCTCTGAAACAGCAAATAGTATTTCAATTTTCGAAAAACAGCATTATCAAAAATTTTCATATTTTCTAAATGAAAATGTGGCACACCCAAGACTCCACTAGATGTCCGAGCAGCAAGTACAATTTAATTTCTGTTTGCAAGAGTTTATCTCAAAATTTCGGCTCTTTACGGTTTTAGCGGTCCTTTGAACTTTTAGAGGTCCCATCATGGGACCTCTGGTCCCATATCCGGAAGACTGGTCCCATGGAGACCCATGATGGGACCGACTGGTCCCATGGAAAGCTGTTCCGAAATACTGGTCCCAACATGGGACCAGTCGGTCCCGTAGCGGAAAGAATGGTCCCATCTCAAATTTCTAAAAACTGGATAACATGTAATAAAGACTAGAATTTTATTGAGGTAGATTATTCAAATTCATGAAAAACATCTGAGTCTTCATTAACGTCGTCCTCATCTGAATCTCCGGTAGTAGAAAAATCTGACGCTTCATTAACATCGTCCTCATCTGAATATCCCGTAGTAGTAGGTTCATTTTGTTCGATAGAATACTTGTGGAGCAAAACATAGCCATTAACTTCAAAGGAGTTTATGAGATTGATTGAGGTGCGATAATCGTAATGGAAATAGCAGTTGTTGATAGAAACCTGTAAAATGTGATTACTAAGAGGAAAAGTTAGTTTTAAAAATTACCAGGAATTCATGTTTTTTGAAATATATTTTTATTTCGAGTACATAGGACGGAAGTGTCGACGGAAACACCCTCTTTTCTGAACGATCCCATAATGTTAATATTTTTGAAGAAAGCTGGATTTTCTGAATTCAAAAAATTTTTACAAAAAAAAACAATTGTGTTTACCTCGTTGTCTAATGAAATCTCAAGAGGTCGAAAGACAATTGTATCCACCAATCGAAAAGCCCCTGCATCCACTAGTCGAAAGACAGTTGCATCCACCAATCGGAAAAGCTCTGCACATCGCACACGCAGTGGAAAGTAATGTATTAACTATTCTCTGCCTCTTCTTTTAAACCTATTCACTATTTTAAAATAAAATTTCAAACATACAAAAAAAGTAATTCAAACAACTTTTCAATGCTTTTTTTTTTGGGACCAGTGGTCCCATAATGGGACCAGTCTTCCGGAAACTTGTCATTATGGGACCGTTGGGTCCCATAATGACACGATGGGACCACTGGTCCCATAGCCAACGGTCCTCATGGGACCTCTGGTCCCATCATGGGACCAGCGGTCCCATCATGGGACCTCTAAAAATTCAAAGGACCGCTAAAACCGTAAAGAGCCAAAATTTCCTGTTTCATAAAATATTGAGAAAAATTTCTCAATCTTTCCGATTTGCTTTTTGACCTTCGTACATATGTGCGTTCACCTATCCAGATGTACGAAAGCTCTCACGAATCTGTCTGTCTACATACTTGGACATCCGGATGTCCAGCTGTTCGAATATGTTCTTTTTTTTCAGGTAGCCATGCCTGTTATCTACTGGGACGTCCAGAGTTTGTCTGTCTATTTGTCTTTCCTTCACCAAAATTACTGTAGAAACTAACTGAATATAACAAGATTTATGTGTTTTTTTCGTGTTTGTAGTAAGTTTGTTTACCTGTCTGCTGTCTAGCAGGCTACCTGTCTATCATTACATACGGATATCCACATGTCCAAGTTAACTGTATGCCCATAACACCAAAATTACTGTAGGATTATACGGTATACAACAAGATTTATGTGTTTTTTCGTCAAAAACCCATCATAAAATTATGGAATGGAATACATGTAAAAGTGTGTGTTTTTATCAGGAAAGTGGGACACAAAAACGGGGAAATGTTTGAAGAAAACGGGAATTTTTTGAAATTGATTTCGGGAAAAAATGAAATAATTATGATTATGAAATGATGAGTTTTTTGATGAATCGGGGGGGAAGAATTCGAATTAGAAATTGATAGAAAAAGGGAAAAGAGAGGAAATTGAAAAATATAAAGATGATTATGCACGTTTCCGCCTTTGACGCAGTCTGCAAATTGAAATTACTGCTTCAAAAATTCTCCAGATTTGGGATTTTCATAATATTGGTAATGTAATTTCTTTGCTGTATACCAGAAAATTTACAAATTTTTTTTTCGAAAAACTGAAAAAAAATCTATTCTAAATTTCCAAAATTCCAAAAAAAAAAACGAACTTTTCATTCAATTTGTCCGAAATCCAATCAACACATCGATCGTATCCAATGGATACAATTGCAGTCGCCAGAGCCATTGAAAGAATAATAAAACGGAAGTTTTGAGGGATTTCCAGGCATCCCAGGAAGTATTGGATAGGTGTGTAGTAGAAGACAACCAGCAGGATGCAACCCTGAAAATAATTTCAAATTTGTTTGGCTTCTCAATTTTGTTTTTGAAAGACATATCATATTTACTGTTTATTATGAATAATTGGAAGTGAAAATGATCTTAACATCATTTTGCAGTGTTTTCTTGAAATCAGCAGGTTATATTGAAACATTTTGGACAGGAGTTATCCAATTTTTTTATGAAACAGTAAAATTTTTCTTTGATATTTGAAAAAAAATTGTTTTGATGTTTCCACTATTCCTGACGTTACAAAAACAATGTCAGTCTCGTAAAATAAGTTATGAAAAACTAAATAATCTTTCGAAAATGTGGACACTGTCAGAAAAAATTTTTACTGTTTCAATAATTCTTCCGGTGGGCTTTTGATTTCTCAGTATGTTTATTGCAAAAAAGGAAATCTTTTGAAAAACAATTCTGAAAATCTGAATGAACGTACGACGTAATAAGCTGAAGTTTGCCAGTCTCTGTCCATTAGTTTCATGAAACAGTAAAAAACGGAAAATTAATTTCAAAACAGTTTTTGAAACGGTTTTCCTATAGAAAAAAAAGAAGTCTCTTACTGGAGCGACATAAAAAATTTAACCTGGAGTTTTCCTGGAACAGTAAAAATATTGGAATTTTCAGTCTCTAGAAAAAAAAACTATCAAATTTTTTTCTGAACCATTGAAGGTTTCTATTCATTTATACTTGGACGAAATATACTGAGTACGCAACCTTCATTGCGTAATTTTTTGAAACAGTGAGAAAAAATTCCGTATTTTTTTCACTGTTCCACGAAGATTTTTTTGAACTACCATTTTTTCAAGAACTAATTCGCAATCGTCATCTTTCCGGAGCAAAATTATCTCAAAAATCTTTCACATTCAGTTTTTTCTGTTCAAAAAAACCCAATATTCCTCCAGAAATTGAGAAAAATTACAATTTTATATTCGTTTCTTGGTTGTCCAGCACGCACATTGAAATTTCGGTAAATAAAATTTTTGGAAATAAACAATCCCATGAAACAGTAAGAATTGATGTTTTCTTTTTCAAAAAGCAACCAGGAAAACTCAATAACTTCCTCTCATTGCTTCCAAAACCCTCCATTTTTTCCCCGAAAACTTACAATAGTGACAGTAATCATACTGAAAAGGAATGCCTTATTGGAAGTGATTGATGCTCTGTATGGTGGTCCCGCAGCGAAAACAAAGTACAGTACGATGTAGTGGAATAGAGAGACGTAGAAGATCGCTGTGCCCTGCAAAAATATTTTTTGGAATTATGGATAAGTATTCGTGTGTGTGGAGTAAAATAAAATAAATCAGTGGGGTCGGAAAACTTTTTGAAACAGTAAATTTTATTTTTTTTACTATTTCAAAAAATTCCAAAAAATATTTATTTTTTTCAGGGTCATTAATGGTCTGAAGATCGATAAATCTAACAATTTTTGAAAATATTACCTGCAAGCTCTTCCGATCCTCATCATTATCATGGTGCACGGGAGCGAATGGTATGAACCAATCCTGAGTAGTGATCACACAGAAAACCATAATCTGAGCAATGGCTCCAATGGCCAATTGACCGAAAAGTGATAACATAGAAGCAGTGGAAAGGATGGAAGTCGGTGGAGGACTACTCGCTAATCCCTTGTGAGCCCGGGTCTGAGAGCTCAGGAATGCCAGATTCGTCACAATGGCAATATCAATGAACAGGAATTGCATTTGGGAATAACTGGTGGCAATCCAATAGAGCAGTAGAATTGAAATGAATTGAGTGAGAGAGTATCCGGCCATGCAGAGGAATGCAGAGTAGGAGGTCACTAGGGCAGCACGACCCTCTGAGATCAGGGTGATCACGCATCGGATGTCGGCTACCTGGAAATAATTTTTGTTTTGAAATAGAACTTGTGGATCTTTTTTTTAAATCGCCCTGCTCTTTTGATTTTGAAAATTTTCAATTACAGTCCGCTGCGATGGAAATCATTAGTGCGGTTTTTGTGGAATTGCTCAGAGTGAAACATTTTTGAAACAGTGATTAATTTGTGAGTGGCTTATTCTCAGCGGTTTTGTTGAGTTTACAATATGACTTCTTTGCCGGACGGGAAAACTTGGACACCCGCTGCCCGTCCGCCGAATTTTTTATTGATGGTTTCCTTTCTGTAACCTCAGTCTTCAAATGAATTTACTTTATGAAAAAGTTAATAAAAAATTCAAGAATTAACGAGAATCGTGAATTGCTCAGGACTGATGAAATCCATTTTTCAAAAAAAGTACAATTTTTTTGAAACAGTATTTTTTCAAAATTTGTGTTTGGAAGAAAAAAAAAACGAGTCATATCAATTCGTTTCGAAATTTTTTCAAAAAAAATTTGTTTTTTGAAAGAGTAAAAAATTCAGAATTACGTTCCCGAAAATGAAAAATTCTCAAAAGTTTTTAACGTTCGGAAAAACTGAAAAACTGGACTGAGAAAAATCATTTTTCAAAAAAAATTGATTAAAAAAAAATTTTGTTCGAGAAAAAATTGAAACTTAAGAAAATTTCCCTGTTACAAAACAAATTATCATTTTGAAAAAATCAGAAAATTCCAATTTTTATCCAAATTTCAATACAAGCCATATACAATTTGAGTTCAGAAACAAAAAAGGGAGTCATATCAATTTATTTCGAAGTGCTTTCCAAAAAAAAGTTTTTTTGAAAGAGTAAAAAATTCAAAATTGCGTTCCCAAAATTGTGAAATTCTCGAAATTTTTCACCGTTTCGAAAAATTTTTCTGATAAATGGTCTTAATCTGAAAATAGTGCCCACACGCACGATCCTATTCTTAAATAAAATAAAATTCTCCTGAAGTTTTCGACACTCGGCTACAAACAATCAAAAAAAAAAATAATTTTTTACTGTTTAAAAATGTTTTTGGGAACAATAAAAGTTTTGAAACTTGTTGAAAGTACTTCTCTCACTGTTTCTCAAGAAATCTTCTATTTATGGAAATCTAATCGTAAGACTTTTCATTGGCGGCGCCGATCGAAATTTTTGATTAATCAAAAAAATTTCTAATTCAAAAATAAAAATCCCTAACAAAAACTATCAAAAAATTAGTCACTTCCCAAAACCAACTTTTTTTTGAAACATTAAAAATAATTTACACTCCCCGTCCCTGACTCCTCCCCCACGCCCCCAACTCCACCCACCTTGGAAGTAAACGGAGCAGCAATGGACGCCTCCGCCTCACTCAACGAAATTCCAGCATGGGCGGCCTTCAAAGCAGCACAATCATTGGCTCCATCACCACACATTGCGACAGTCTGTCCCACTTCTTGGAGGTGTTCAACCAGTAACTGCTTCTGTTCCGGTGCCATTCTTGCGAATACATTACAGACACAAACCAATTGATCCAGTAATTCCGGATATTCATGGGTCACCACGGAGAATGTACTTCCGGATATTGCAAACTGACAATCCTTATTGCTCATCTTTGATAAATCTATCGATTTCGCCTGTTTTTCCTGGGTATGATGCTCTCCTTTCTCACGGATCGTCAGAATTGTTCGATTCTTTTTGTCGACCACTCCGGTTTCGTGTTCAATGAGATAGGCGGTCTTCTTGGATTGAATTATTCCACATTCCCGGGCAACTGAGAGAGCGGTGAGCAAATTGTCACCGGTGACCATCACGGAGCGGATGTTGGCTCTGGAAAATTGGGGGAAATATTATTCTGAGCAAGTTTGCAGTTGACCACTTATTTGAGATATGCGTCTTCTAAGTTAAAATGCGTAAAGAAGAGCACCTCCATTTTGAAAACGCATATCTCAAAAAAGGGCGGAGCTAACAGAAAATGGTCAACTGGAACCTTGCTCAGAATAAAATTTCCAACATTTTTGCTGTAGAAAACTTTTTTCTAGCACTTCTCCTTCCTGAGATATGCGCCTTCGAAGTTAGGGACCTCCGAGAGGGTGAGAGACGCAGAGAAAAGGAGGAACCTCCTTCTCTGCGTCTCCTCTTCTTTCGGCGCCTCCTAACTTTGAAGCGGTGTATCTCTGGAACCAGAAGAGCTAGAAAAAAGTTTTCAACTGCAAAAATGTTGGAAATTCTATTCTGAGCACGTTTTCTGTTGACGACTTTTTGATAGCTCCGCCTCTATTTGAGATATTCCCCTTGAAATTTGAGGGATCTATTTTTTTTGAACAGAGCATATCTCAAAAAGGAAAGGAGCTAGGAAGAAGTTGTCAACTAAGACATTGCGCAGAACGAAATTTCCTACATTCTTGTAGTTGATCACTCTTTTCTATCTCTCTTCCCAACTCCTAAAAATCCCTCACTCATTCAATTTCTGGATCACTTCTGTCGTCACTGGCTTCAGTCGATTTTCCAAAGCTACCAATCCAATCAGGGTCAGATCACATTCAATCGATTGTCGGGGCGTTTTTTGGACCTCCGATCCGACGACCAACTCTTTTTCGGCCACTGCGATGAGACGATAGCCGTGTTGACTGTACTCCTCGACGATGTCCTGCAAAAATTAAAGTTTTTCTACAGTAATCTTGGCGATTTTGAATTTGGAGTCATGAATGTTAGATTTTAGGAATCAGGGAGCCAAGACGGTCCAGATAAGTATAATCATGACTAGGCTCGACAACTTTCAAAATTTTACAAGACGTTGATAAGAAAATACTTGAGAACATTATTTTTAAATTTTGCTGTTTCAAATTTTTTTTTGAAACAGAAAATTACTTTTTCAATAGTCTCGATAACGGTTTACCAGCTTCAGCATGTTTTTTCATATTTTGAGGGTTTGGATCCCATCACGATAAATTGGAAAACAACCGTATCCCAGTAAACTTTGTGCAGATTGTCATGAAAACTACATTTTCAAAGCTAGGAGGACATGCCGGTTCAGAAAAAACCCACAAGCCCTCGTCTCGACCAATTTCAATTAAGAGCTACCTATGCGCCTTTAAAATCGTGGCGAGACCCAAAGATGAAACATTGTCAGTACCGAGGCTTGTGAGTACTTTTCTGAACCGGCTTGGCGCGCTGATATCAGATATCTGGTTTTCAGAATGTGAGACTTGCCAAACGAATACAAAAACTTTTACTGTTCTAAAAATTCTTTCGAAACAGAAAATAATTTTTCAGATTTTTGCATTTTTCAGAAGATCATGACGTTTCAGAAAAGTGTTCACAGACCCTACTTCCCTCTAATTATCGGTTTTGACCTATCCACGCGCCTTTAAAATTGTGGCGAGACTCAAAAATAAAAAAAATACAGAACCGAGCCTTGTAGGGACTTTTTTTTTAGTTTTTAGAGAATTTAGCAAACCTAGCGAATTTCAAAAATTTTGCTGTTTCGAAAAAAATCTTTGAAACAGAAATTATTTTCCATGTGTTACTGGTTTTCTAAAAGGTGCCGGGTTTCAGAAATCGAAACTTCTCAATTTACTGCCCATTTCAATGTTTCTTTTCCTGGTTTGAAAAATTTTTCTTGGAATTAAACATTTTAGGTCTCACCACCAAAAATTGGGAAACTACCGTACCCCAGTAAATTTTGTTCAGATTGTCATGCAAACTTTAGTATCAGCAGGCCAAGACGATTCAGAAAAGTACCCACAAGCCCTACTTCTCTCAATTTCGATTTTGATCTACCCCGCGCCTTTGAATTCGCTGTAGGAGCCAAAAACAAAAACTTTCTGAAACCAGGAGGACATGAAGGTTCAGAAAAGTATCCATAAGCCCTTCTTTTCTCAAATTTATTTTTTTACTTATCCATGCGTTTTTAAAATTGTGGCAAAACCCAAAACAAGAATTCTCCAGAACTAGAGCTTGTGGGTACTTTTCTAATCCGGCTTGACTTCCAGATACCGAAAATATGATTTTCAGAGTAATTCGAAACACATGGATATCTAACGAACTCAAAAACTTTTACTGCTTCATAAAAATGAACCACGGCTTCTGGATACATTTCTGAACCAGTTCGATTTTTGAGACTAGGATTTCCGGGATACGGTAGTTTTTTGACTTCCGTGACGGGACCCGAAATCTACTGTTTTTCTGTTTTCATTCTTCCGGGAAAAAAACTAATCGCGATAGCAACTGCGACAATAGCAAATCAAGACCTCACTGTTTCAAGAAAAAACTTGAAACAGTGGAGTAATCCTGGAGCAGTTGGGTATTGGTAGTATGATAAAAAATTGCTTTTTCAAAGTAAATTATTTTCAAAACAGTAAAAAAAAAACTGTACCACTACCCTTTGAAAGCCCGAAAATTCTGAAAAAAAAACGAAATCCGCGAAAAAGCATTGATTATCGTAAAATACTCAAAAAAAATGTGAAATTTTTTTCCAACCCTTGTCATGATTATACTCATTCGAACCGTCAAGACATTCTCAATCCAAAAATGGCAATTTTCGGGCAAATCCCAAGCCATTTTACGCCCTTTTAGACCCATTTGATCCCCACCCACTTACATGAAAATTGTCTGGAACAGTCTCCGGTTTGCAGAGTGACATGATCATCTCAGGACTCCCTTTACAGTACGCTTTCATCGAGTCCTCATCAGTAACAATAACAGATTGTCTCTGAAGACCAGAGCTGAATGTGAACTGTTTGACGATTTGACAGTCGGGAAGGGTGCTGTCCTTTGGTGGACGGATTAGGATGGGCTGAAAGTTGAGAAATTACAAAAAAGGTATACTGCTGGAGCGCCTAGTTACCCTGTTTCTAAACATCTAACTTTCCTGAAGATCTGACCAAAATTGGCTGAGCTATGGAATCTTTTGTGGATTGCTCAGAATACAGTTTCAAAAATAGGACTATAACTCGATCAAATTCCGTCAGATCGTCAAGATTTCAAGATTTTTGTTATCAGCAGGTTGAGACGGTTCAGAAAAGTACCCACAAGCCGTGGTTCTGACAATTTTAAGTTTTTGGGTCTTGCCACGACTTTAAAGGCGCATGGGTAGGTCAAAATTGAAATTAGTCGGGACTAGGGCTTGTGGGTACTTTTCTGAACCGCCTTGACTTTCTGATTCCTAAAATTCAATTTTCAAGTTGATCCAACAAAAACTGTTCGAGATACGGTAGTTTTCGTGGTGGGACTCCCAAAGGATTACGGTACCTGAACAGATTCAATCGATTCATGAGATTCTGAGTCGTCCTCCTCCAATGAGTATCCGGTCTGCTCGAACATAATGACGTCCAGTGGATCTCCGTGTAATTCGTGGTTTATTCTGAAGAAATATTTTTTTTGGAAAATGGAATTTCACAAAAAAAATTTTTTTTCCAAAAAAAATCAACTCACTTTGACAAAGTATGACACGTGGCGATCGCCCTCACCACATTTTGACACGTTTCATTTTGGGCGATTTGCACAATATTTTCACCGATTTTCGCATTTTCGACGACCCGTAACGCGTAGAAATCGAGTCCGTCTTCGGTTAAGGTACCCGTTTTGTCGAAGCAGACCTGGAATTTGTTTCGTGGATTTTTTTTGGATTTTGAACAAGATTTTTGAATTCAGCTCGTTGAGACGGTCCGAAAGAGTATAATGATGACTAGGTTTGGAAAAAAATTTTGAAGTTGGGTCTTGCCACGAAAATTGAAAAACTAACGTATCTCGGTCAGTTTCAGTCGGGTCACTCTGAAAGTTGGATTTTTGAAATCAGGAGGTCAAGACGGTTTAGAAAAGTACCCACAAGCCCTAGTCCCGAAAAATTTTATTTTTGGGTCCTAGCACGATTTTAAAGGCGCATAGGTAGGTCAAAATTGAAAATGCTCGGAACTAGGGCTTGTGGGTGCTTTTCTGGATTGCTTCGACCTGCTGATTTCTAATATCTACATTGCAAGTCGATCTGACAAGCATCGATCAAGATACTGTAAGTTCAAGAAAATTTTATTCTGAGAAATTTCGAAAACGACCGTATCTCGGTCACTATCGGTCGCACGTAGAAAAAAACGTGATTTTCGAATTCAGGGAGTCAAGACGGTTCAGAAAAGTACCCACGGTTCCAAAAATTTTCTAGTTTTGGGTCCTAACCCGATTTTAAAGGCGCAGAGGTAGGTGGAAGTTGAAATTTTCCAGAACTAGGGCTTGTGGGTACTATTCTGAACCATCTTGTCAAGGTGATTTCAAAAATCTATTTTTCAAGTCGATCCGACAAAAATTGACCAAGATACGGTAGTTTAAAGGCGCAAGGGTAGGCCAAAACTGCATTCTTCATAAAACCTAGTCATGATTATACTTATTTCAATCGTCTTGACCCTCTGATTTCGAATTCCTGATTTTCCTCCCCCAATTCCAAAATTTTCCCGGGTTACGGTAGAGCGACCAACTCACCACGTCAATAGCGCCACACGTATTGATAGTTGATGGTGATATGCAGTAGATGCTCTTCTGACGCAAACGTCGTTGAGCGTAGAATATTCCGATTCCCATGACGGCTAAAGTATTGTGTTTTTAAAAAAAAATTAGAAAAAAAATTTCAGAAAAAAATTTTGAAAAATTTCGAAACAGTAAAAAAAATTTCAAAAAGAGTTACCTGGAAGTGCTGGCGGAACAACGATTGTGACCAAATCACAGGCTCTCAAAATCATTCTCAGCACTGAACTTCCACGGTACAGTAGGATGAAGGAGGTGTAGATGAATCCGATGGAGGCGACACCAGCAAGGACATAGACGAACTGAAGAGGGTATAACTTAGTTTGGAGTGGAGATAGAAAAAAGTAGTTAACTACAAGTTTGTTCAAAATGAAGTTTTAAGCAACTTTGCAGTTGACAACTTTCTTCTAGCTCCGCCCACTTTTGACATATGCGCCTTCAAAGTTAGAGACCTCCAAAAAACAGTAGAGACAAGGAGGCGCCTCCTAAGTTTAAAGGCGCATATCTCAAAAAGGGGCGGAGCTACAGAAAAGTTGTCAACAGCAAAGCTGCTTGAAATTTCATTTTGAGCAATTTTGTAGGCGACCGTTTGTTGATTTAGTCGAGTAGGAACGAGATAAATCAGGTTTCCAAAAAAGAAATTGCTGAAAATTGAGTCCAAGTCTAAAATTTAGGTTTTCGCAGTGATAAATTGGTTTTGTAGCAAAAAGTCACCTGGGAAAACGTAAAAAACCAATTTTTGAAACCCATGAAAATCGAAAACTCATTGTTTCAAAACAATCCCCTTCAGAACCGAAGAATTTTTGAAACAGTGACTTTACCACTCATATATCTCCATTTTTCTTAAAGCTATCAAAAAATTATCAGCTTAAAAATTGCTCAGAATAAATTTTTTTACATTTTTTCAGTTGACAACTTTTTTCTAGCTCTTCTCCTTCCTGAGATATGCGCCTTCAAAGTTAGAAGGCGCCGAGAGGAAGAGAGGCGCAGAGAATGAGATTCCTCCCTTTCTCTGCGCCTCTCACTTTCTCTTGGAGGTCCCTTACTTTAAAGGCGCATATCTCAGAAACCAGAAGAGCTAGAAAAAAGTTGTCACCTGCTGCCAGGAAATTTTGTTCTGAGCAATTCTATAGTTGATCATTTTTTCATATTTATGATGGGAACTGAGATATCGGTGCATCAAAAAAAACACTGTTTCAAAAATTATTCCAGTTTGAAGAAAAGTTTTTTGAAACAGTATTCCTTTTTAAATCCGATGTTACCTTCATTAATTCGTTGAAAAACTTGAAATCTGGTGGTTTTGGATACATAATTGCCCTGATGAGTTGTCCTTTCGTGGTGGAGTACGATGTTCGGATAGCTAGGGCCTTGACATGTTGTCCCTTGTAGTACTTGGTTTGGAGGACACGAGTTCCGTTAAAAATGATGTTTTTTCCGTGTTTCTCCATTGAAAAGATCTTCTCGTGACCGTCATCGGCAAGAGCGCTCTGAAAATTTCTAGTGTTTGGTATGGGTATATTGGGTCTGAAAAAATTGATCCTCGCTAAAAATTCTTGAGATCGGCGAATCAAAACTCATTGTTGTTAATAACGTTAAAAATGATTTTCGAAACAGTAAAAAAATGGATTTCCGAAGTTTTTTTTTTCTGTAAAATCCTAATCTCTGAGGTAATATTCACAAAAACAGTTTTCGGAGACAATTTTTCCATGAAACAAAAAATTTTTTTCATGAAAAAAATTCTAAAAAAAAAAAAACTAAAATTTGAAAAATCACTGTCCTAAAAGAAGTTGATTTGAAAGTTCGCAATTAATGCTACAGTCATTCATCCGCATTCTCAAAACAGTTTTTCATCCAAAAAAGTTATTTTGAGAATATTTCTCAGAAAAAAAATTCAGTTTCACAATTTTTTTTACTACATCTTTTGGATTTTTCTTAATTCTAACGAGGCTATGCATCACAAACTGGAATTTTGAAAACTTTAGCAAAGAATATTTCTACTGCTTTTGTTCGCAAACCTATAGAAAAAACATCAGAAAAATTGTCATACTAAAAATTCAAAATGAATGAAAATGGGTCCGCCGAAAAAAATATCGAGGTGAACTTGTAAGAAAAAGACTGTTTCATCGAAAATTCAAGACCCGCATTTGAACAATGAATCAAAAAACAGTTATATAAAAATTTTGAAATGAAAGTATATTAATATCTATAGCTGTAAATGAAGTGGAGAATAGTTTTTAAAACAGTAAAAAAAATTTTTCCAGAAAAATTCTCCGCGAAAGTTTCTAATTTTTGATTATATGTTCCTTTGTGCAATATTTCTAATTATCAGTTTTCGAAAGAAAACCCTTCCCATAAAACAGTAAATGTTTACTGTTTCATGGAAACAAGTCCGCAAAAAACTAACGTTCGAGAATATTTATGTTGATATCAAAAATTCACTGTTTCAAACAAAAAACCCAATATTCGAACAGTCATACATGATCACTGAACGGTTACTGTTGTTTCTCAGAAAAAATTTAAAAAAAACTTGATTGCTTATCGATGTTACCTATTTTTCCAGAGGAAATTGCAATTTTAATAAACACAAAAAAATAATGTTTCACCGGAAGAAACTTATTATGAAAAGTGGATAACTTTTTTGATTATAGTGTTTTAATCAACAACCTACTGCTTCAAAAAAGGAATTGTCAAACCAGTTACAATTATAGTTCTTTAAAAAGTTTGAAATCTTGCTTTCATTTTTTTTTTAAACAGTGGCAAATTAATGAAAAATTGACTGTTTCAAAAATGAAGAATGAAGTTTTTCACATTGAACTTGCGCTTACTTATCAAAAAAAGTACATGCTTGGGAAAAAAACTAGTCCTCTAATTGATTTGGAAATTTTAGACAAAAAAACTCTGTTTCAAAAAAAATGTCTTTGTGATAATTTAGTTGACTTGACTAATTCAGAATTTGGAGAATCTTTAAAAAATTTTGGCCCGAAAGCTTGCTATTTCGATAAAATCTTCTCTTGTCCTCTTTTGGAGGTCTCTTATTCTAAAGGCACATATCTCAAAAGTGGGCGGAGCTAGGAAAAAGTTGTCAACAGCAAACTTGATCAGAATTCAAACTCAAACAAGTTTTTAGTTAAAAATTTTCAGCTAGCTCCGCCCCTTTTTAAGATATGCGCTCTCAAAGTTAGGGACATCCGAGAGAAAGGAAGACGCAGAGAAGGAGGTTCCTCCCTTCTCTGCGTTTGGAGGTCCCTCACTTTGAAACCGCATATCTCAAAAATGGGTGAAGCTAGAAAAAAACTTTCAACAGCAAACTTGTTTGAAATTCAATTTTGAGCAAGTTTGCAATTGACAACTTTTCTCTAGCCCAGCCCGGTTTTGAGATATGCGCCTCTGAAGTTTGCCCTGTGCTAACCCCTCTAGACTCACCTTAGTAATCGGAATACTCTCCCCCGTAAGCATTGACTCATTCACAATAACCGTTCCATTCAACAGCACACAATCGCAGTACATCATACATCCCTGTGGTGGAATGACCAGTATATCGCCTGGCACAATTTCCGACGAATCCATTTTCATGACTCTTCCATTCTCCCGAATCACCTCCACTTCATCATGCTCCACCACCATACTCTGTAGACGGCGCTGCTGTGATCGGGTCTGCTTAAGGGTCATGACTACAGAATACAAAGACATGACGATGATAAGAGCGGCGTAGTAGACATAGTCATCGATATACCAGACAGTGACACTGATGATTTGGAAAATATAGAATGGACTAAGCACCTCCTTGTACAGTAGTTCATAGAACGGGCTCAACTTCACAGGCATCACATTCCAACCAAAATAGGTCCTCCGCAACGCCACATCATCCTCTTTCAGAGGTGCACCTCCTTTTAGAAGAGCACCTGGGGTCACGTGACTATAGGCCCTGGATGGGGTACTCCACTCCCCGTCGATCCAGGTATACTGTAGTTTACGGTAGTTGAACCAGCGAAGATCTTCCAACTCGGTGAGGGAGCCGTCTTGATTGGCGACTACGGTATGTTCGGTGCCCTGGTCCCGATTCCGGTGGAACACTCGACAGATTTGATGACGGTCATGGGAATCGACGACCAGAACGAGGTCGGCTGACTCCACGGAGCATAGTTTGGCACGGAATTGAATGTGGAGTTTGGGTTTCCAGTGAAGGAACAGACGGAAGATTCCACACGTGCCGAACGAGAGGGCGTAGAAGAAGAACTGCAAAATATTCAGATTAGGAAGATTTTTTTTAAAAAATTCCCAAAAATTTTTCTCAGTTTCTTAATAACCTGGTATTTTCACCCTCACCCCTCACGAAATTCATATTTTCCATCCGATATGCTGAAATTTGAGCCCCGTATTGCATAGTCTAGCTCAACGACGATTTCCCATCGCACGCGACGCGTGCCGCGTCGCGTGTCTCGAAAATTTGAAGTTGAGCAAAAGTAGGCAATGTGGGGCTCGAAATTCAGCATTTTCGATGGAAAAGTTGAATTTGACGGTTTCGAGAAGTGGATTTGAATGAATTTTCCGAGGATTCGGAGTAAAAAAATTTTTTTAGCAGTTTGTTCGATTTTTTTTCATTTTGTAATGTTCCCACAACTAATCAAATATTACTGCGTTGTTTTAAATTTGGTTCAAAAAATTTTGAAACAGTGAAAAATTTCAAAACTTTCACTGTTTCAGGAAAAAATTTTGAAAATCGAAAGTGAAAAAAATTAATTCATTCATTTATTACACTCAAAAACTGTTTCTTGAAATTTTCGGATGATGCCTCTGCAATCAAATTGTCTAATATTACTCCGTAGGAAGAAACTTGTGAAACAGTAAAATAACTTTTCACTGTTTTGAAAAAGTACGTATGCTACTATTGACGAAAATAAAGTAATTGACTCTAATAGAAAACTTTTGAAGTAGTTTGAAAAATTATATAAAAAAATCGAAAATTTCAAAAAATTTTCACTGTTTCAGGAGAAACTTTTCAACATCGTTACTAGAGGAACTCATTGAGAACAAGCTAGAAGTCTGAGAAACCAATTAGGAAATATTTTAATGGTTCATGAAATAAATTAGTTGAATTAAAAAGACAATCTGACAGTTGAGCAAGTATACACCCATCGATAAAATTCAAGTAAACACGCAACGAAAACTTAACGTAGACAAGCAACAAGTAACATTCAACTATTCAGTATTTCAGGATAACTGAAAAGTGGAACAGTAAAAAAATCGGCACTGTTCTGAAATCGTGGACCGAGAAAAAAAAATCGTGGACCGAAAAAACAGGGAAAAAAATCGTGGCCCGATGAAATTAGGTCTGGAAAAAAAATCGTGGACCGAAAAAAAAATCGATGGATCATCATTTCTGTCATAACACAATGTTCTATGGCTCCACGATTTTTTCGGTCCACGATTTTTTTTTCGATCCACGATTTCAGAACAGTGCCAAAAAATACTGTGTTAGTTTTACTATTTTGAATTTTAAACTTTTGGTGTATTGTATTTCGTGGTGCATTTTCTTCAAATTTTTCACTGCTCCATCAAAAGAATGACAACACAAGATGAGTAACCATATATTTTGCGGAGTGAAACAACGTCCAAAAATTATGAAACAGTGATTTTTCCTAATTTTTTTTTCTGTTTTTTGGAAAGTTTTGCGTAATGCTAGTTTCACAATCTTATAAATTTTTCTGATGTACAACTTCCAAGAAAACAGAAAATATTGGCTCCCCGACACTTCGAAAAGTGACGTTTCGCAAGTAGACGTTTCGAAAATTTCACTTTCGGAAATAGTCTTTTCGCAAGTTTCCGAAGTCAATTCAGCCTGAAAACAGCAACTTCAGAAGTAGAATAACAGGTTGTTCTGTGCGTTTTTAGCCTGTAATCATTGAGAATTTGAGTGTTAGTGGTCCTAATAAAGCATGCAACTGAAAAGTTCTACTTGCGAAAAGACTATTTTCGAAACGTGAAATTTTCGGAACGTCACTTTGCGAAATGTCACTTTTTGCGAAATGAGAAAAATTGGCGAAATCCCTACTTGCGAAACGTCACTTTTCAAAGTGTCGGGGAGCCAAAATATTACAGTATTAATTGGAGTAGTTTCACATGATTTAGTTAAAATCCAGTTGGATTCTTAGAAAACTTGATTTTTGAAACAGTAAAAATTTACTGTTCCAAGAAAAGTTTCAGAACTCTATTAGCAATATTCAACAATTCCATAAAGTTTGATTTTTGAAAATCGTTTCGTGAAACTTTCAAAGCGAGAAAACCCAAAACATCATTGAAAACGACAAAACAGTTGATACTGTAACCTTGAAATCAACAAAAATTTTTTTTGAAATTTTGCTGTGCCCAAAATTTTTCGTATTATTTGATTGATTGATGGTTGCAACGGTTTATCAAACCAGTGAAAACTGTGGGACAGTGAAAATTCTGAAGTTTCCAAAGCGTTTTTCAAAATTACTGTTTCAAAAATAGTCATGGGTTTCCGATAACTATTCGAAATCAGTTCCTTCGACAGGGGGAAATGTTTCTTAAAGAATATTAAAAAAAAACAAAAAAGTTTGAAAATTCAGAAATTTTCAGAAATATTTTCTGTTTCAAAAAAATTAGATTTCTCCGATAACTTTAAAAAATCGATAGACTGATCCTTTATTTTTTCGAAAAAAAACTTCACCTACCAAACTAATTTTTCGGCATTTTAATTTTTAATTAAAACATATATTCAGATTTTTTTTTCTCAATTTTTTTTTCAATAACCCTTTTAAAAATTCGCTGTTTCAAAAATACTCGGAAACTTCTCCGTGGACTATATGATGGATACCCAAGTAATATATATTTTTCAAAATCATATTTATATTCAACACAAATTTTTTTCAAAATTTTCATTTTTCAAAAAAAACCCATACCGTTCTCCAAAACGTCGTCCGATATGCTATGATGTCAAACTCGTGTTCCGGATCCTTCGACTTCTGATCTCCTCCATTGATCCCGTTGCGTGAGGCGGCGGATGCGGTGGCGGGGGTCGCATGCTGCGAATTTCTTGGACGGCGAGAGCCGCCAGGGCCCATACGATCGAATTTATTCTGTAATGAAAAATTGGTAAAACTGGAGGAAAATTGAGATGAGAAAGGGTGAAAAAGCGGGGAAAAACGGAAAGGAAAACGGACAAAAATGACGAAAAAAAGGAAATAGAGGTTTTAGAGCGGGAAAAAATGGGTTGAAAAATTTCAGGTGAAAAATGAAGCGAGTAAGGGATACAAATGACAGAACACGGAGAAAAACGATGCTTTTAAAGAGAATATTACAGCATTACAGTTTCAGACATAATTTCCATAAGATTTTCAGTGTGAAACAGTAGAAAAAAATTTACTGCTCCAAGAAAAATTTCCTTCAAAACTATCAGCTTCATAAGAGATGTATCCAGGGTCACAGCCAATAAATGAAAATAGTCGAAAAACCCCTTGTTGAAGCCAGTATACCTCGGTTCCCATGGAATATACCAAAAAATGATCAACAAGAAACCTGCTCAGAATAAAATTTCCAGCAATTTTTTAGTTTATTACTTTTTTCTATCTCTGCTCCAAACAGGGATATAACGCTTCAAAGTTAGAGTGCCAGAAAAAAAAAGCGGGTGCCGGCGCCTGCGCGCCGGCAGAGAAACGAGAGTACTCTCGTTTCTCTAACCGCTCTCTTTTCCTCTCGTCATCTAACTTTAACCAGCTTTAATCTGTTTTGGAAATGGAGATACCCGCTCTGTTAGTCTCTGGAGCCCTAACTTTGAAACGGTATATTTCGAAAATGGGCGGAGCTAGAAAAAAGTGCTCAACAGAAAAAAAGGTGAAAATTTTATTCTGAGCAACTTTGGAGTTCACCATTTTTTGATAGCAATGAAGCGAGAGGAGATACAAGGTAAAAATGAAAAAAATTGAAAATTTTTGGTTTTTTCCCCATTTTTTTTTCAAATTTTCAGCCTGTTTTTCATTTTCCGGAATCTCTAATTGGAACCGAGATATTGGGATTTTTAGGATCCGTGAACAATATGCCCATCTCTGGTGGAACCAATGAATTCAAGTTTCATTATTTTTGAAACAGTGAAAAAAATTTTCCTGTTTCAGCCGAAAAATTTTATTTAACTACACCCAAAAACAGTACTGAAGATTGCTTGCTAAAGTTTTTCGAGATTTTTTTCAACTGTTTCAAAAAATTGCTCTTTTCAGAGATGGTTCGTGAGTTTGATTCCTGAAAAGATGATGAAAACAAGAAGAAAAAATCCGAGAAAATTGACCCCAATTAGGTAAATCCGGTACATATGCACTCACTGAGAGTGAGTGCAAATGTCTCAAATTGACGGGTTTGCGGGGTCAAATTTATCATCATTTTTTTCTCGCAGAAAGTGAAACAGAAAGGGTAAAAAACATTTAATACAAATAATACATTTGCAACATTCAGACAGACGTATGTCCTTGACATGCATTCGTGTGGACAAAGGAGAGGAAAAAAAACATTTTTTCACTGCTTCATGAGAAAAGAGATTTTTGAATTGGGCTTAAAGAAGTTAGTTAGTTCACAAAGGCATTTTGGAATTTCAAAAGAAAATTACTGTTTCAGAAAAATGTGAGATGAAAATAAAGTTTTGTCTGTTTGATTTCACAGCCATGGGAAGACAGTATTGACATTATCTCTGCATATTGCATATTTCCTAGTTTTTTATCTGGAAACTAATTAATGCAATAAGTATGGAAAGTAGAATTTTTTTGGAACAGTAAAAAATATTCACTGCTCCGCAGGAAAATATTCCCAAATTCAAGTTGAAAAAATTCATTAGAAATGATAAAAGGTAATCCAAAAAGTGATATTTTGAAAATTATGGAATTTTTCACTGTTTCATGGAAAAATTTGAAAAAGAATAAGGAAGTAAACATTATTATCTCTTGGGCAAAAAAAATGAAATACTCCAATAGTGGTGCATGCAACTCTATTTTTCGATGACCCCCTGAATTTGTACCACTATTGAAGAGGCTTTTCAACTGGAGGGGCACCTCAATGAGAGTATTTACGGTATTGGGAAAACTTTGAAACGGATTTTTTTTCTCAAAATTTCTTCGAGTACAGAAATAAAGAATTTTCAGTGTTTTAGGAGTAAACCAGTCGGTGGCGCCGCCTAACGGCGGCTCACCTCCTTTCGTTCGTCGCTGCGCTCCTCAATGGCTCGCGGCTTCGCCGCTCGCTCCCCATTCCCAAAACTGATTCATCACTTTTTAAATTCTCAAATGTTTTGGCGGGAGGACTGGGTAAAATAGGATCAGCCCTGATGGGTAGGTGACATCACTTAAAATTCGAAAAGCATATTTTTCCAGGAAGTGAAAAGTGTAATGGCAGAGAAGCAGAAGCCTAAGCGAATTCGATGGAAAAAAGTTTCTATAAAACAACTGATTTTTCGCAGTGAAAAATGCCCTGATGAAACAGACAGAATTTTTTCCTTTTGGTCTGCTTTAGACTTTTTTCATTCTTATTGGTCTGCTGAAACCCGATTGGTCTGCTTGGACCCGTTTGATCTGCATAAGCCCGAGTCATCTGCTCAGGCTCAATCGGTCTGCTCAGGCTTCATTTTCTTGTCTGGTTTACTTCTGCGCTATCTTCCTTGTTTGGTCTGCTTAGATGCGTTCCATTTACTGAAGTGCAACTTTCTGTTATTTAGTTAGTCTCTAACTCTGCCTGTTCGGTTTTGTTAGAACCGATTTTTTTGTCTGCCCACAAACGCTTCATTGAAATTAGTCTACTTACGCCCTTTCTAGCGTTTATAGACGAATTCCCGAGATGTTTCGAAGATAATCGAAAAATTTGGTTACGCTAAGGAATCGAACCTACTTCCTGTTGACGACGGTTACATCTGATGCCACTATAAACGCCGTTTTATCGCTGTTCTAATTGTTCAAACTATGTCTTTTCCAAAATTTTCTTTCATATTCTTTCTCCTCTCAATGAGAGGATTCCGAAGATGGGGTTTTCATAACCCAATCCCGAGTGGTACCTCAAACTTGGGTAATTGAACCGGCAAGGGGGGCGGGGCTCCCTCTTTTTCTCTTTTCGCGCAGCCGACAGCGATCGAGGTCGGCGATGGCCTATTCGCCCTTCTCGTTTCTAATGGTGAGGACTTGTTCGCGGGAGGCCTTTGTGAGCCCTATCTTAGCAGAGAGCTCTCCGGAGCTCAAAATGAAAAATGAAAAAGACGGGCATCAAATTCAGATCGAGCTCTTTCGATATGTGAAAACCCCGTGCAAATCGGACAAAAACTGAATGAGCTAGGCCCGGCGCCGGACTCACTCCATTACAAACACACAGAAAAGGTGTTTTAGAATAATAAGATAATTTTTGATCCAGCTCTTGTAGGAAATTATTACGGTCTTTTTTCTATTAAAAAGTTCATTTAAATGGTAGAGGAAATTGACTAACGTTTTCGAAAACTCAGCATAAGAAACTAATTTTTTCTGAAATGGTAAAAATATTTGTTCAGTGTTTCAACCAAAAAACCTATAAAAGTTCTGAAAAAGGCGGATTGTTTTGAAATCGTTGCGCTTTTTAAAAACTATTTTGATGCTCTAATACCCTATTTTTGTGGTTTAAAGTCAATAACTTTCAGTTGAAAAAACCCTACAGCTGAAAATCCATCTCCGAGGAAATTTTTTTTAATTTTCAAATTTTCAAATGAACTTCAAACAAAAGGAGAATATTTCCAAGAAGTCAGGATAGAAAATATTTTTTTACTGGTCCAACCAAAATTCGTGTCAAGACTTTCAAGAAACATCTGGTTTTATCTCTTCTATATACTAAAGGAATAGCTCTGTGTGTCTGTCTGTGCCGCACTTATCACTGAATAACTTTTGTGCCCCTCGACCGTTTGGTACGATATTTGGTATGCGGTCATGGGTCCCCGAGCGCTTCAATCCTATGACGTTTGGAGCTCGGATTACTGTAGGGATACGGTCGCTACAGTAACCAGATAACTGAGCAATAACTAGAAAACGGGTTCAAAGTGGACAGATTCTTCCCATTTTTTGCATGTACTACCTATGGGACCCCAACATTAAACAAGGAAAAAATGGTGAAGATTTCTGTAGGATTACTGTAGTTACAGTATTTCGAAATCTCCACTGGCAATATCTAGATGAATAACCTTCCAGAACATCCTCCCTCTTTCCAGAAACTTTTAGAAATTTCCAAAAACGCAAATACATAGTTTTTTGGCGGGAATTCAAATTTTGAAAAGTTTTGTCGGGATTTCATATTTTGAAAAATTGTGCGGGAAGCCGAATTTTCAAACTTCATGGTGGGAGCTCAAATATCCAAATTGTATTCCTTAAGAAGAAGGCCTAGGTGCATCCGTGCCAAACTATTAAAAATGAGTTTGAGCATGGCAAATTAACCCCCCATTGACGACCGCAGCGACGAACAAAAAGGAGGTGAGCCGCCGTAGGCGGCGCCACCGACTGGTTGATACTAATTGGTCTAAAAAGCATATTTTTTTTGTAAGAACTTTTGGGCTCTAGAAAAAAATCAAGGCCAGTTATTTGCTGAAAGGACCTGAACCTTCGGAAAGACGTGAATACTTGTACACTAATGCAATAGGTACTACACATTTTGAGCAACTTTTTTTGAAGCAGTGAAAGTAAGTGTTGTAAAAAATTAGTGGATCTAAAACAACTAAATCGGTGAAAAAAATTTGCTGTTTCAAAAAAATTTCATGTAAAAAAGTTTACAAGATCGTTTGTTAATTCTTGTTATTTTAATTATCGTAAATACTGTAATAGAGCTCACACTTATCTGAGGCCCGCCCTGAAGGCCTCTTCAAAAAATAGAAGCCCATGGGCTTCAATACAGTATTTACAGTATTCCAAAAAAATTTGAAAGAGAAATTTTCACAAAGAAAATTTGATTGAATAACATAGTAAATTTCTACTGTTCCATGAGAAAATATTTTTGGATTCAGAAATTTATAATATTTAGTGAGACATGGAATAAGAGACCCAATTTTTTTTTCGTTTTCAAGAAATGATCATCAATCAAATTTTTGAGAAAATTATTAGTTTTTTTGAAGCAGTAATTTTTTTTACAGATTCATCCAAAAATTCAGGAAAAGCTCCGCAAAAAGCCTATCCTTTTACATATTTTTGTTTTTGGGCTCTAAAAACCCTATTTTTGGGCTCTAAAAATCCTATTTTTGGGCTCTAAAAATCCTATTTTTGGGCTCTAAAAATCCTATTTTTGGACTCCGAAAACCCCATTTTTCGGCACTAAAAACGTTATTCTTGTGCTCTAAAAACAGTATTTTGGGCCGGAAAATCCTAATTTTGGAGTCCAGAAGCTCTATTTTTAGGCTCAAAAAACCTTATTTTTAAACCGAAAGATTCGCGTTTTGAGGTCTAAAATACCATTTTCATGTCCGAAAATTTTCCCAGAAAAATGATAAGATAAACATGACAAACAAATTGAAAAGCACACCTAAATGGACGGGGATGGGTTTCATGTGATGATCGAAAAAGTAAATAGAATTCTTTTCTCCGAAGAAAAATTGTCGGCCGAAAATAGGAAGAAAAACGAAGAAGAAATTGGATAAAGGCGAGGAAAAAATGGAGAAAACGATGAAACATTTGTGTAGGAGGAAGGGGGAGAAAAGGTGATGGGAAAAAGAGATAAAAATCATGAATTGGGGGGAATGGGAATGGGGGGAAAATAAACGGAAATGGATAGATAGGACAGGAAGTGTTTCTTTTTTACTGTTTCATGGGAAAAATTCCTTTGGAGGTATATTTTTTTGAGCAAATGAGGAACCAAGAATTAAGAAAATTTCCAAAGATTGGGGAAAAATTTTTCTTACAAGAATACATCATTGTTAGGACCCAGCTTTAGAAAGCAATTTATTTTGAAACAGTAAGTTTTTTATTATTTCATAGGGGTGAATTGCAAAAAAAAATTTTTTTCGGAAGAAAATGATGGTGAGTCGTATTAAAGGAGGTGGGAACTCTCGTTGTATTGAGACTCGTATTGAGACTAAAAAAAGGCCGGGCGCTTATAGGCAAGCGGAGTCGGCGCACTTTGCCGGCCGCATAGCGCAGTCGGTAGCGATGTTGGTGATCTGTCAGACCGAGCTCGGGTTCGAACCCACCAGAGGTATTTATATTTGTAATTTCAGAAAAAATATTTTTTTGAGTTCCCCCCTCCTTTAAGAAAGATTTTATAGATTTCAAGAACCATTTTTTTTGAAACAGTGATTTTTTACTGTTCCATGGGAAAACAAATTGCGAAAAAAATGATTTTCCAGAAAATTTTACTTGTAAAAAAATTTCTGAAAAAAAAATAGGTCCAAGAAAATTACTGTATGCAATTTTTTTTTAGAAAGAAGCATAAATTTTGAAACAGTAAATTTTTTAAAAATATTTTTTTACTGATCATAGAAAAAACACAGATAAAGAATCAAAAAATGTTCCAAAAATCTAAAACACAATTTTTTTTGAAACAGTTATCTTATTATTCTAAAACACCTTTTCTGTCTGTTTGTCATTATATGAGTCCGGCGCCGATCCTAGCTCTCTCAGTTTTGGTCCGGTTTGCACGGGGTTTTCACATATCGAAAGAGCTCAATTCAATAGTTATGCCCGTCTTGTTCGTTTTCCATTTGGACCTCTGTGGAGCCCTGTGCCTAGATAGGGCTTAGACTCACTTATAGAAAATTCACGTGTGAAACTGTTCTCAAAGTTAACGTGAACCCAGAAGGTTGAAGCCGCGAAGCGGCGGAAACCTTCTGGTTTTTACTGTTTCATGAAAAAAACATGAAAAAAATGCATATGTTGCATAATGAGAAAATTTGCTTCTCTTTCTTTTTCCAGTGTGAATTTAAAAATTATTTTTCTTTAATAGAATTCTTACTGTTTCATTAAAAAATCTTTTTTTAACCATTTTTTCTGTTTCATAGATTTTTCAGGAAAAGTCCATTTTCATTTGAAATATTTATTACTGTGATGTAACAGAGGAAGGTTTTTACTTATATTTTTTGGAAATATGATTTTTTTTACTATTTCATGGAAAACGATTTTTTTTTCGAAAATTTTCTGAAACTTGCTTCCCCATCTCATACCACTTCCATTATTCAGTTTTTTTTTTTCAAATCAGTTTTTTTTGAAAAAAAAATTTTTTTTGATTGAAAAAGATTTTTTTACTGTTTCAAAAATTATTGAGGAAACCGAAAATTTTTTAAGTTTGCTCCTCCTGTGATTAATTACAGCTGTTCAATTTCAGTCAATTCTCGGAAATTTTGAGTGAAAAAAGAATTTTTTTGCTGTTTCAAAAAAATAACTAAGAGATCTTCTCTCGGAAATTTTTAGTACCTCAGTTAATCGGATTTTTGATCTATTCACGTGGAAGTTGTTAAAAAAAAGTGAAGGAGGTGAAGTTGATTTCCCTTTTTTTCCCAAAATCAAGGGATCGGAAGTTTTCGGAAAAAAACTTTTACTGTTTCAAAAAACTTCAAAAATTCCAAAAACCGCTCTTTTGAACCACTTATGCTAGGGGTACTATTCCAATTTTTCAAGTTTTTCTGAAGTATCTATACTTCAGAAAAAAATTCCATGGGAACTTTTTTAGTGGGCACCCCAACGAACCAGATGTGACTGGTCATTGAGCTCTTCCTCTTGGTGAATTAAGCCATTTTTTAGCTCTTTTTGAGCTCAGGAAGAGCTTTCTTCTGGGGAATAAAACAGTGAATAATAACACAGAAATGTTCGGGAAACACTGATTGAAAATTTCAAAATTCACGATTTTTTCTGAGTTGTAGTGAAACAGTAAATTTTTGGGAATTATTTTGGAAGATGGAAATCAATTTCTTCCTTCACAAAGACGGGGAAAGTATGAAAACATCAGTTATAAGAAAATTTGAAGAAAACTATTTGTTTCGATGAAACAGTAAACTTTTTTACTGTTTCAAAATTTGTTACAAGTCACTAAAAAATGAGAGAAAATGCTAATTGTTACGATTGAATTAGGCAGAAAAAAAAGGAGTTTTCGTGTTCCAAGTCAAAATTTCTGAATTCTAGGGGTTATGTTCTTGTGACCTCCATGAGCAACAAAAAAATAGGCAAGAAATTCGTGGTACATTATTTTTTTTACTGTTTCAGAAATATTTCGCGACTCAGTTCTGGAAGTAACGTTGTTAAATTTGACCTACCATTGAGTGTAAAATTCGAAACAGTGAAAAAACATTTACTGGTTTAAAAAACATTTAGAAGCTCAATAATAGAGGTAACGTAGTTATCAACTCTCCTCTCTTTGATAGAAATTTTGTAAATTTTCACTTTATCTATGAGAAAAAAATCCTTTTTTCGCTTGAAAAACCATTTTAGCAGTTAACGAATTTAGAAAACTTTTTTTACTGTTCCAAACTTTTTTTCTTACAACGATATCCTATTTATCAATTGGTCAATCCAATTCTTGTCAATACTATTTTTCCGTGAAATGGTTTTCGAAAAAACCCGATAAAAATACATTGTTTGTGGAACGAAAAATTCAGATTCTTCACTGTTTCGCATGAAAAAATAATTCTGCATTTTTGAGAAAAAGTTACTGCCGTGGTTCTTTTCAATATTTGAAAAAATAGTGAATTTTTTTACTTTTTCCAAAATGTTCCCGTTCTGACTGGCTTTCCCGTTCTGACTGGTTGCTGTGTTTTCTTTTAAATCAAATATTATTTTCCGCAAAAGTAAAAAATTTGATTGAAAATAGTTATTTTTCTATTTTTTCACAGCAAGAGTAGAAAAGAGTACGATTTACCAACTAACTGTCAGATCCCTACTGACATGGAAGTTCTCCCAAATGATGTATTAGTATTCAATAGGTAATGGGGGCAAAAATTCGACCACCCCAAGGTAAAAAAAATTGCCAAAGGAAAGTTTGCGGAAATCGCTATTGTTGTGACGGTCTGAAGGTAGTGTTTTCTCGAAAAATCTACGTTATTTTCAAAAACTCGTAACTAGCTTCAAATTCGACGAATTCGGTCGGTCAAAAAACGAAAATGTAGGGTTTTGTATATACTGTGTGGCAAAAATAAGTCTGAATAAGAATCTAGTAAGGTTTGCATTTTATGAGAATCCTGGCGATGGCCACTTTTTGAATTTTTTTTCCTGATGATGCTAAAAATTTGAAAAAAATTTGTAAAAATAGACAAAAAAAGTTACACATGTTTGCAAAAGAAAAACTGAAAAAAATGTTCTTCAAGAAA
>GL380370.1:2173-39101 GCA_000143925.2 Caenorhabditis brenneri
TCAGAAACTTAAAACTCATTTTTGGCGATTGCTAGTGTTTCTTGGGTGTATTTTTGCTACTTAGGACCATTCTGTGACATTTTTGATGCTTCTTCAGCTATTGTTAGGCGTTTTGAGCCAAATGAGTCATAAAAAACTACAAAAAGCTTGAATTCTGCCTGAAAAATTCATAGAATTGAGCAAAGTTAGACCGAAAAGCCTAAACTACCAAAAATCAGATCAAAAGAGCCTTAAAACAGCCCGTATCTAATCGAAAAACAGCCAAAAAATAGTCTTTTTGGAAGGTTTTGAGACTGATTACGAAATTTGAGATGTCTCAGATAATACTTCGAGAATCCATTACTGAAAATTCGAGGAGTTATTATTCCAAAGTTATTTTGAAACAGAAAAAATATTTTTGCAAAATTTGACGTTTTCCTACAGAACTGTAAATTTAAAAATATTTACTGTTTCGAAAATTTTCCGAAACCGAATCAAATCATTCTGTTACTTCAGTAGTTCTATACTGAAAGTCTCTGATAGAATGGCAAAACTGACAAAAAAAACCCCAAAAAACTGCCTGATTTGGATTGAAAATGACCTACAACCGACCCAGACTGAGAAGCCTGAATAGCCTGAATTTGGCCTGAAAACAGCATTAAAATAACCAAAAATTAGCGTAAATCAAAAATCGACCTTAAAATAATTATTAATTGAAATTTTTGAGTTTAGTTAGGGAGTTTAGAGTGTCTTAGTCAATGTATAACAACGCTCCACTACTGAAAATTCAATATGTTATTGTTCCAAAACTTTTTTGAAACAGAAAAAAATATTTTCGCTTCACTAGCAATCTTCTGCTATGTCTATAGGTATTCTGAAGAAATTTCAGGGTATTTTTAGGATATTTCATGCTGGTTCATCACAATTTGCAAACCGTGGATCATGAAAGTTTCATTAATTACTGTTCCAAAAATTTTGAGAAACAGAAAAAATTGTCTTCTTCCCTCACTTCCTTCCCCTTGTCAGTACCGTAGTGAAATATTGATCCATTTTGACGCTAATTCCAGGCTGTTTTAGGTCTTTATCAGGCTCTTTTCGAGTGATTTCAGGCTGTTCTAGGCTATTCAAAATGATTACAGAATTAGAAGCAAAAGAAGCTTCAGAAAACACTGTTTCAAAATTTACGGAAAACAGAAAAAAAATATTTTGATTGCTGTGTAACCAAATCATAGGACAGTTAGGCTCTCTTTCAGGGTGGCAAAGATCAGAAATTTCCGTCAGGTCATATCATATCTGAGACAGGCTGTCCACGGCCTACTTGATGTGTATTTTTGATATAGTTACTCCGCAGAATTGGGTCAGTAAAGTTGACTATGGAAAAATTGTTTTTTGAGAAACAGTGAAAAAATTTCCCAATAAAGTGCAAAAACAATCTGAAAACCGCTAAGTAACTGGAAAATAGCAAAAAAACTAAGAAAAATGACTGAACAAGAAAGAAAAAAGGAAGAAGAGGGGGAGATGGATGATAAATAGCAGCTCATTAACACTGATCATATGGAGAAATTTTGTTTTAAAAAAACCAAATTTGGCCTTGAAATAGCTTAAAAATGGCCTAAAACAGCCTTAACACAGTTTTCATACTGTCTAGGCACCCCTCTTTTTCTAATTATTGTATGCAAAAAATTAAAGTTTCAAATTTTTTATGAAACAATAGATTTTTCGATGTGGACAGTCACTAGTCCAATTATTCATTAAAAAAAATTCACTGCTTTATGGAAAACACCACTCTTAGAGCAGAAATCTTAGACAGCAGACAAATGAGTGAATTTTCAGTCCGAAAATTATTTGAGACCCCAAAAACATTATCGCACTATCACCAATCTGTCGCTATCTTTATAGCTATTCTATTAGGCTATTCTAGTAGGTTAACATCAATTGGTTCCAATTATCATGGAAGTTAAAAAAAATTACTGTTCCAAAATTTTTAAGAAACAGAAAAAATTGTTTGATTTCTTCAGTACCGTGATGCAATTTTTGATCCATCTTGACTATAGTTTCAGGCTGTTTTGGTCACTTTCAGGCTCTTTTTAAGCTATTTCATGCTGTTGTAGGCTATAGAAAATAGTTGCAGTGAAATTGGGAAGAAACTTTAAAAGCCACTGTTTCAAAATTTTTGAGAAACAGAAAAAATAATTTTTCGATTGATCTGTAGCCAAAAGATAGGATTTCTAGGTTTATTCTTTCAGGGTTTTTAGGCTATTTTAGGCTGTTTTCACAGGTCTATTCAGAGGATAATTCTATCACACGATGAGAATGTAATCAAAATATAATCGAATGCAATTCTAACAAAAAATTTCTGAAACAGAAAAAAATTCTACTCTAAAGAAATTTTAAACCGAATCGAGACAATTTTTAGGCCAGATTAGGCTGTTCTATGTTGAAAAACCACAAAAAAAGTCATTAAAATTGAAAAAAAAAGTAATGTTTCAAAATTTTCCTGAAACAGAAAAAAACTTTTTTCCCAATATCTTTTTCTCAATATGTATTAGTGGGCTGGAGGATTTCAGACTGTCCTGTAACTCTCGAAACGGAAACTAAAGGAATTTTGAAATTTACAGTTTCAAAATTTTCCTGGAACAGAAAAATGTTTCCTTTCCTCAGTACTTGTTCATTAGTTGTTCTGGTGTTCTAGACGGATTTTAGGTTGTCTTGGGCTGTTTTAGGCCTAGCTTATGGTGGTTTAGACTATTCTAAATCATTCTAGGGTTTTTATTATTCACAAAATGGAACTAAAAATCTCGAAAAGTTACCGTTCAGAAATTTCTTGTGAAACCGAAAAAATAATTTATTTTGATTGGTATGCAAGTCAAAGCTGCTGCAGGTTAATCAGGTAGTTTTTAGGCTGTTTTAAGGTGTTTTTCCAGTATATTCTTCACTACTTGCCACAATCATCATGGAAGTTTGAAAAATTTCTGTTCCAAAATTTTTGAGAAATAGAAAAAAATGTCTCATTTCCTCATTTTCCGGTGAAATTTTTTATGCATTTTAACGCTGACTTCAGGCTGTTTTAAGTCTTTTTAAAGCTCATTTCAAGCTTTTTCAGGCTGTTCTAAGCTATTTGAAATAGTTTAGAGGCAGGGAAAGAAATTGGGAGCAAAAGAAACTTCAAAAATCCCGGTTTCAAAATTTTTGGGAAACAGAAAAAATAAAACTTGTTCTGATTTGTTATTGATAGAATGTCTAGGTTTTCTTCAGGCGATTAAGGCTATTTTAGGCTGTTTTCACAGGTCCATTTTGAGGATAATTCTATCACACGATAATGAGATTGTAATCGAAATAAAATCAAATGCAATGCTAACAAAAAAACTTCTGAAATAGAAAAAAATCTAATTTAAAGATATTTTAGCAGGATTCAGGCAATTTTAAGGTCAGCCTAAGCTGTTTTAGACTGTTCAACCGTAACTAAAACATAAAAAATACTGTCAAAAATGATGGCAGTTCATTGAAATTGAAATTGAAAAAAAATTATGTTTCAAAACTTTTCTGAAACAGAAGAAAAAATATTTTTCTCAATATCCTTGATGTTCAAGTAATGGTAGACTGGAAGATTTCAGGCTGTTTTAGGCAGTCCTGTACTATTCAAAACGGTGACTGAATGAATTTTAAAGTTTACATTTCCAAAATTTTCCTGGAACAGAAATAATTTCACATTTTTTCAGTACATCTCCACTTCCTTTTTAGGGGAATTTTAGCTTTTTTTCAAGCTATTTTAGGCTTAACTTTTTTTTTTGACTTTTTTGGACTGTTCTAAGCATTTAGGAAAATTTGAAGAAATATTCCTACACCACTGAAAATTGCTCAAAAATTACCGTTTCAGAAGTTTCTTGTGAAACCGAAATAAAAATTATTTTGATTGATTGACTAGACTTCTGTTGAGGACCTGCGGTGCTGTATTGCAATTTTCAGAAGATTATTTTTTTGGAAATGAAACACGCTAAAATTGTTCTTTTTTTTTCTCAAAAGAGAGAGAGAGAGGAGCGAATTTGACCCGAGGTCAACACAATAATTGGCAGAGAGAATTGAAAAACTCTGTTTTTTGTAAAATTTCGATTTTTATTTTATGGCCTACATTCTTCATTTGTTCTCGATTCAGTCAGTTTTTTGCTCAATCGATAGCTTCCCTGAAGCTCAACATACTCCCCAGTTTTCACATCAAAACCTCAAAAACTGAACGGATGAAAAATAATATTAAAAGAATTTCGCGATTTTTTCAGTACTTCAAAATTTTTTTCATTTTTTGAGTCCCACTTTCCTTGTAATATCTAGATCCAGAGTGGTCAGAACGTAACACCAAAAACTACACCAGAAACCCAGAGCGGTTTCCAGTGCACCCCAAAAATTTCGGATCAAAATCTCTGAAACTGACGATTCTGAAGATGCTCAAAGTTGAAAAATTGCAAAAAGTGTAATAATTTTCTACAACAAATTTCCACGGCGAAACAATCGCGATTTAAGGGAAGAGTGGGATAAGCAAGTCAAAGTGCTGTTCATTAAAATAGCTGTTGTTCAGGCCGTTTTTAGGCTGTTTTAGGCTCTCAGGCCCTTTTTTTTCAAATGATGAGTTCCGGTATATAAAAATTTAGTGTTTCAGAATTTTCCAAAGCGGAAAGAAAATCATCATTCACTCAATGGTCAAGTTACCGCAATGCAATATTCTAGAAGATTTTTGGACCGTTTTGGGATGATTTTAGGCTTGATTAGGCTTTGATTGGGTTTTTAAGGGCTATTTTAAGACTACATTTTGGGCTTTCAAAGGATGCTTTACGGCTAGTTTTTAGGTTATTTTCAGGCTGTTTTTAGGCTATTCTAAGCTCATCTTAAGCTATTTTAAACTCCTAAAAAAAAGCATCCTAATTTCAAAATTTACTGTTTCAAGAATTCTGCAGAACAGCAAAGAAATATCAGCTAACTTGAGAACTCAGTTTTCAACTACTTTTTTCCAGAAACAGTGAACTTATTCCTTGTTCAAAAACGTAATCTCCTTTATAATAGCAAAAAACTTTTCAAAAATCACAGTTTCTAATTTTTTGTGAAGAAATACGTGGTTTGATTTGGACAGTTATTCATCCAACCCACCAATACAAAAAAATAGAATTACTGCTTCAAGGAAAAAAACCACTAATAAAAAATTAGATGATAAATTGCAGCCCATTAACAAGAGTCAACGAAAAGTGGAGCCGAACAACTTTGGTAGCTGTCTTCGCAATAAAAAAAAAGCTAAAATAAATTTTCTGTTCCAAAATTTTTTTTGAAATAGAAAAGGTCCATTTTTAGTGTTATGCAGTTATGTGATTTTTGGCTGGTATTTAACGAATTTTTAGGCCAAATTTAGGCATTTACAGGCTCAGCTTAGGCAAATTCAGGCTATCCTATACTGTTCCTAGGCCATACTAGATTCAAAAATTACAGTTTCAAAACTTACGTGCCCTAGGACACGAATTCCCGATTTTCAGTATGATTTTAGACGCTTTAGGCTGTTTTAGGCTGTTTCAGGCTGTCATAGGCTGTTTTAAGCTATTCAAGGCTGGTCCAGGCTGTCCCAGGCCTACTTTAGGCCCATTTTTGAAAAATGTGACGCTTCCAGGCATAATAGAGTAGGGTTGTTGTTGGCGACCAAAACCAATAAATTGGCGCCAATTCTTTTTCACGTTTTGGTTCGAAAAACCAACATTTTCTAAATTGGTTTTTGTCGACCAATCTAAGACTTCAAATTGGTCTCGAACGCCAATAATTTTGTTGAAACTATATTCTTGCTTTCTGAAGAATGAAACAAGACAAATGACTATTGGGTGGCGATTGGCTTTAAAACCAAAATTATACCAAAAATATAGTTTACCTTGCCACTGAACAGTAATTTTCGTTCGATAATGTTCGACAGTAACACAGTTTCATTATTCATTGCTTAAATTTGTTTTGAAAATTTTATTCCTGGAAAAAAGGCCAATTGAAAATATTGATTGGTCGCCAAAACCAATTTCTAAATTGGCGTTGGCCGCCAAGACCAATTTGGAAATTGGCGTTGGTCGCCAATGCCAATTAAAATATTGGCGTTGGCGGCCGTGAAAAACCTTTTTTAACAACCCTATAATAGAGTTATCAAAGGTGACTATCAAAAACTACTGTTCCAAAAATTTCTAGAAACAGAAAAAAAATTCTTGAAAATAGTTCCAAAGGGTAGTTCTAAGATGCAAAAAATAACTAGAAAAAAGCAAAAACATACCGAAAAAAATGACGGAATAAGGAAGAAAAAAAAAAGAGAAGGAAGAGGAGGAGGGGAAGATGATAAATTGCAGCTCATTAACACTGGTAGAAAAATGGGAAAATGTAGCAGAAAAACATACTCAAAAAAGTGACATAAAAAAGCCTAGTTCGGCCAAAAATTTGACTAAATTAGCCTCAAACAGCATAGAACGGCCTAACACAGCCTAAGACAGCCTGGCTCTATCTGCTTTTAGAGGTACATAGGACAAAACAGTCAAAATAGAGGTACATAGTCAGAATGGAGGTACACGGTCAAAATGGAGGTACACGGTTAAAATGGAGGTACATAGTCAAAATAGAGGTACATGGTCAGAATAGAGGTACATGACGGAAATTGAAGCCTCTTGCCTGAAAAACATTCTCTGGTGGAAAGTAACATCCTTTTTTGGTTTAAAGATCATTTAATGGTCATCCGATGCACCAGTGGTTATTTATTTTTTATTCGTGTTATTTTATTATTTTTCGAAGTTTTTCATTTATACATGATTGTGTTACCATACTCTATGTGTAAATAACTTTATAAGTGCCTTATCAAAAATAGGAATACGATATAATTCAGATGAGCGACATTATTTTCCCGGTCCTCGTCCTCAAAATCATCCAAGTGATATTTTATCTGCTAGAGATTGTCTTGTCGTAAAATTACTGGTGGGAGATTTTGGAGTAAGTACTGTCAATGTTTGAAATAAATTTTATACGAGTGTATTTTAGAATTTCTCTTAAATTAGTGGCGGAAAAATATGTTCCTGTGAGTGGGTCCTCAACTTCCCAAGTTTCTCTCAAGCCTGAGAGTCTCGGTGCCCCGGGTACAATCTGCGACGAAAAAGATGATCAGAGTGGGCCAAACTCAACACTCCAGCAAAATAGCAAAAACTGATTGAACATATAAGAACGTGGAAAATTAAATTTTTTTCACTTTGGAATTCATTTTGGAAAATTTCGCAAAATTCCGCCATTTTATTTTTACGTCGTTTTGGTAATTTTCAGTCCGACTCAATTCTGCCAAAAATTGTTTCCCAGACCACGTACTTTATTTATTTCTACCTTTTACGTAATTATTTTATTTATTTTTGGCAGAATTGAGTCGGACTGACTATAACGAAAACGACGAAATAGGAGAATGGGGTGATTGAGATGGTTTTTGCTGTTGAATGCGTATGTGAAAGAGTTTCAAGGTTCCGTGTTCTTAGATGCCGCGTCCATTTTCTGAACCTGGCCATGAGCTTGACTTGGCTTCAAATTACGGGTAAAATTAAAAATGAAACTAAAGCGAAAGTTCCGCTTTTAGAGGCTTGAGAATGTGACCTAACCCTAGATGTAGATTCCCAAACTCACGGGCTTGTAAGAAAGTTGGGAAACTGAAGCCCCTTTCACAGGAAAATTTTTTTCCGCCACTAATTTAAGAAAAATTCCAAAATACACTCGTATAAAACTTTTTTTCAAACATTGACAGTACTTACTTCAAAATCTCCCACCAGTAGTATTACGATAAGACCATCTCCAGCAGATAAGATACCACTAGGATGATTTCGAGGACGAGGACCGGTCGCTCATCTGGAATGTATCGCATCCTCATTTTTTGTAAGGTAATTATAAAGGTATTGACACATAGAGTATGGTAACACAATCCTGTATAAATGAAAAAATTCGAAAAGTCATAACATAACACGAAATATAATCGAATAAATAACCACTGGTGCATCTAAGGCCATTAACAATGAATGATCTTCGGGAAAAGTAGGATGTTACTTTCCACCAAAATTTTTTTTTCAGACAAGAAACTTCAATTTCCGACATGTACCTCTATTCTGACCATGTACCTCTATTTTGACTATGTACCTCCATTTTAACCGTGTACCTCTATTCTGACCGTGTACCTCCATTTTGACTGTTTTGTCCAATGTACCTCTAAAAGCAGATAGAGCCGACAGCCTAAGACAACCTTAGACAGCCTAAGACAGCCTAAGACAGCCTAGAACGACCTAAAACAGCCTAAGACAGCCTGAGACAACCTTAGCCAGCCTTAGACAGCCTTAGACAGCCTTAGAAGGCCTTGGGGAGCCTTAGAGAGCCTGAGACAGCCTGATACAGTCTAAAAAACCTGAAATTGCTTAGAAAATAACATAAAACTAGAAACTAAAAGGTATGGAAAAAATGAAATGTGATATCAAAAATACACTGTTTCAAATTTTTTGAAGCAGTAATTTCTTTCCAGCGTTCAGAGATTCGCGTAAAGCTCGGAACGCCTAAACCGGTCAAAAACAGCCAAAAATGGTGAAAAATTGCCTAAACCAGTTGTAAACCAGCTGAAAATGATGTGAAACAGCCTTAGACAGTCTTAGGCAGCCTCTGAGACAGCATAAGACAGCCTAAGACAGCCTTAGACAGCCTTAGACAGCCTAAAACAGCATAAGACAGCCTAAGACAGCTTAGGACAACCTTAGACAGCTTTAGACAGCCTTAGACGGCCTAAGACAGCTTGAAATAGCTGAAATAGTCTAAAAAACCTAAAACTGCTTGAGATGGCCGTAAATTTTCTGAAATTGCCTCAAAAAGCCAGCCAGTAGCCTAAAAAATGCAGATGACGCACTAACTACGATATAAAATAATTACTGCTTCACAATTTTTTTGGAAGAGTAACTTTTTCAAGCTTCGATTTGATACTGTTGCCAATCGAGCTTCAAAATTTTCAGGCTTCTAGGCTAAAAGAAGCGAGATGTTTTTAAGAATCCTGCAGATTCTCGAGCCAATTTTCAGCATTTTTGAGCGCTGTATAGGTAGTTTTTGCGGATTTCTGAATTTCTAATGATTGTTTTGATGTAAAACAGCCTAAAATAGTCTGACAAAGCCGGTGACAGCCTAACTGAATACGGCAAAAATAATGACTGTTCCAATTTTTTTTTGAAACTTTGATTTTCTTGAACTTTTTCAATACGACAATCAATTTAGAGCCCGAAATAGGTATTTTTGGTCTGTTTTACTAGTTCCCTCACTATTTTTGAACAATTTCCAGTAATTTCTGAGTAATTTCAGTAGTTTCAAGGCTATTTCCGTCAAAAATCTTGTAAGAAAACCGAAGCTTGTCTGAATCGAACAAGAACAAAAAATCTCCGTTTCTGGAATTTTCTGAAACCGAAAAATTTGCACAAAGATGTTATTTTTTTGAATGCTAGTTGTTCATTCATCTTATAAATCAGCAAAAGTGGGCGGAGCATTTTTTTTGTCAGAAAAACCCATTTATCCCAAAAAACATGCAGAAAAAAATTTTTGGGCATCAAAATCCAGTTGTTCATCACAAATATCCCGAAACCGGGTCAAACATGGCTCTAGATTCTGAATTTGGGACCCCATTAAAAGTGGGCGGAGCTTATAATTTTTTAGACAGTTTAAGACAGCCTGAGACAGTTTAAGACAGTTTAAGACAGCCTGAGACAGCCTGAGACAGCCTTAGACAGCCTAAGACAGCCTAAAACAGCCTGAGACAGCCTAAGACAGCCTTAGACAGCCTAAGACAGCCTTAGACAGCCTGAGACAGCCTGAAAAAAACCTGAGACAGCCTAAGATAGCCTTTGACAGCCTAGGACAGCCTGAAAGAGCCTAAAACCGCACAAGACAGCCTAAGACAGCCTAAGACAGCTTAAAAGAGCCTAAGACAGCCTTAGACAGACTGGAATGGCTTGAAAAGTATATCAACGACTAATTGAGTACGGTAGAAAATAATTACTGTTACAAATTTTTTTGGAACTGTAATTTTTTTCATCTTGGTCAATATTCGGCTTTTAGTTTTAACGAGTTTTTCAGTGATTTGGGGAGTTCTCAGTCATTTTTTAGCTGGTTTTTGGCAGATTTGAGGATATTTTTTGAATAAAAAACTCAAAAAAAGTCACTTTTAGCAGTTTTATGATCATTTTTATCAAAAAACTCAAAAAATAGTCAATTCTATTGGTTTTTGCATCAACTTTGGGGAATTTTAAGCCTTTTCCAGCTATTTCAAGCCATTTTCAGCAATTTTCCACCCGTTTTGCACCCTATTTTTCCCTAAAACTCCTTCAAAAACCTAACCAAAATTTCAAAAAAAAAATCAAGTTGAACAAAAAAAAAAGGCGGAAAAAAAACATTAGACAAAGAGGAGGGCACGGTTCACTTGCAGAAGACAAATGGCTTTAGGAGAAAAGGAGGAAAAAAACGGAAGTTTAAAGGGACAGGGGGCTAGAAGGAGAAGGAGGAAAAGGGAGGAGTGGGCAGTAGGTGGAGAACAAGTTGGAAGAGGGGAGTACTCTTCTAGATTGATGGTTATAGAAATTAGAAGGACAACGAAAAGGTGGGGGTGGAGAGGTTTGTAGGATGATTTTTGAGTTAAGACTGAGCAATCTGGGCTCCGCCCTCTTTCAGGGGGTGTCCTTGAAGCTCCGCCCACTTCAAGGAGTCTCACAAGCCCCGCCCACTTTCAGGGGTTGTCCTTGAAGCTCCGCCCACTTTTGATGGATTGCATGTACTTGAAAAGAAAATGATCCGAAATATTGACATTGGCCCCATAAACCCAGGCGCCGCCCACTTTTGAGGGTACCCTGGGATCTCAGACCCACCTGACATTGATGTTTGAACAAAATTAGACTCCGCCCATTTTTTTTGGTAATAAAAATGTGGTTAAGAGGCAAATATGGCCGGTTTTTTTGAGAAGAATGAGGATTTTCTGGCGCGAGAAATAGGCTCCGCCCACATTTAGGGATCCAAAACTGATTTTGAGCAGTTTTGACTGGGTTTTTGGGAAATTTGTGGTGAACAACTGGATTTCGGTACCCAAAAAACGTTTTCGACTGTTATTTTCTGCCGATTTCTGGGGTAGATCAAATGATAAAGGCATTGAAAAATGTTTAAGAAGATCACAGTTTCAGAAAAATTTTGGAACAGTTATTATTTTTGCCGTATTCAGTTCTTGATAGGTTTTTTTTTGACATTGCGGTGATCGTAGGCTGTCCTAGACTGTGTTTGGCTGACTAAGACCGTCTTAGGCTGTCTTAGGCTGCCTTAGGCTGTTTAAGGCTGTCTAAGGCTCTCTAAGGCTGTCTAAGGCTGTTTTAGGCTGTCTTAGGCTGTCTTAGGCTGTCTTAGGTTGTATTAGGCTGTCTTAGGCTATCTAAGGCTGTTTAAGGCTGTCTAAGGCTCTCTAAGGCTGTCTAAGGCTGTTTTAGGCTGTCTAAGGCTGTCTTAGGCTGTCTTAGGTTGTATTAGGCTGTCTTAGGCTGTCTAAGGCTGTCTTAGGCTGCCTTAGGCTGTTTAAGGCTGTCTTAAACTGTTTAAGGCTGTCTAAGGCTGTCTAAGGCTGTCGTAGGCTGTCTGAGAGGCTGTCTGAGGCTGTCTTAGGTTGTCTTAGGCTGTCTTAGGCTGTCTTAGGCTGTATAAAGCTGTCTTAGGCTGTTTTAGGCTGTCTTGGGCAATTTTAGGTCAGTTTTAAGCAATTATAGGTACGTTTCAGAGTTTTTTGTGATTTCTCCAAGCTACAATGGGTTTCTAGGCCGTTCTAGCCATCTCAGACTAGTTTAGACCGTTTTTAACCGTTTTTGTCTAATTTAGGCTCTCTCAGGCTATTTCAGGACCTAATTGAGGCTTTTCAGGCTGTTTTAGATCATTTCAGCAGCCTTTTCAGCTTGTTTTCAGCTAATTCAAGACGTACAAGTCGGAGAATTACAACTATCTCAGTTTGAGCCCAGATTACTGTTTCACAATTCTTGTGGAACAGTAATTTCGGGAACCTAAATTTTGATATTCACCTTCCTCTACCTCATCATTTTCCTCGTCTAACATTCGTTCAAAATGGGAAAAAATGTCATTTTTTGGGGTGTTTGACCCTAAAAACCACTCAAAAAAGGCGTTTATTTGGATTTTCAGCTCGTTTTCTTGTATTTTTTTTCACTAAATTACACAAGACGCCGAAAGAAAAATGGCCTGAAAAAAGGCTTAAACCTATATAAAAAGTTCCAAAAAAGCCTAGAAAAAGCCAGATTTTCTACCCAAACTACCCTAAAATCTCGCCAAAAATCACTGAATTTTGAGCTTATTTTCTAGGTTTTTTTTCCTAAAATACCATTAAAATCATGGTTTTTCACCCTAAATCGAATCAAAGCCTCTAGAAAATAACAAAAATAGCCTTTTTTACCCTAGTTTCGGCTAAATTTAGCCTAAAACACCTCCAAAATCCTTGAATATCCATGATTTTCACCATTATTAGACCGAAAACCTTTTAAAAATCATTAAAATCCCTATTTTCCTTTGAATTTAGACCAACTTCTCGATAGAAAGTCCCCAAAAAGCGTCAAAAAATGGAACAAGAACAAGTAAAACTAGTGGGTAATTTAGTATGAATAGCCTGGAAGAAAGTTTCCCTTTTTTTCCTGCTTTGGGGGCTCTTTTTGTGCTCATTTTTCCTGGAATCCATGGGTCATTTCGTCATATTTTCCTATATTTTTTCAGCAGAATGAGACGAATATGGGGGAATGATGAACATATTTTTTCCGAGTGTTCCCCCAATTTTTTTTCTGGATTTTGTCTTTGTCTATACATTTCAGATGGATCGGCACTTTTTGAAGAAGTTGTAGGGGGAAAATAGACAAAAAATAGCAGAAAATGGGGAAAAATGATAGAAAATGGCATGAAAAATTAACGAGAAATTGCGATTTAGACTTGAAAATATGGGAAAAAATAGACCAAAATAAGCAATTTTAGGGGAAAAATGGACAAAAACTGTGATTTAGAGTTAAAAATCATGGAAAAATGGCCTAAAATTGGGATTTTTTGGAGAGAACTTGATGTTTCAAAGCTGTTCCAATATCAAAGAGTAAATGGAGTTCATTACTAATAATAAATGTTTAAAAATTTTTCTGAAACAGAAAAAAATTGAGTTTTATTTCAATAATCACCATTCAGGTTGCGAACCTGTCTTAGGCAAATTTAGGCTGCCTTAAGCTGTCTGAGGCTGTCTAAGGCTGTCTAAGGCTGTCTAAGGCTGCCTCAGGCTGTCTAAGGCTGTCTTAGGCTGTCTAAGGCTGCCTCAGGCTGTCTTAGGCTGTTTTAGGCTGCATAAGGCTGTTCAGGGCTGTTTTATGCTGTCTAAGGCTGACTTAGGCTGTCTTAGGCTTTCTTAGGCTCTCTTTAGCAGTTTTGAGCTGTTTTTGGCGGTTTTCAGCCCAATTTTAGGCTTTTCAGGCCCTATTTCAGTTTTATTTGAAGTTATTTTTGACATCAACAAACCAAGTTTTTTATTGTACCAGGAATAGTCATACTAAAAATCGAAGAAAAACTTTTAGGTTCGAAAATTTGTGGAACAGAAAAAAATATTCTTTTTTTTTGTGGTTTCAAGCCATTTTGAAGGCATTTGAAAGCCATTTCAGGCCGCTTTGAGGCCTAAAAGCCTAAAACTGTTGGAATATAATAAAAAAACTATCGAGTAGAATCGAATTGAAAAAAACAAAAAAAAAATACTGTTTCAAAATTTTGAAACAGTAAATTTTTGATTTGGTAAGTTTGGTTATTTTTTCCTAAGTTTGGTTATTTTTAGGCCACTCATAGGCAATTATGAGGTTTTTCTAGGCCCCCTTAAGGCTGTTCTAGGCCTTTTCGAGCTAAGCTTAGCCGGTTTCAAAGGATTTTTAGGGGTATCCAAGGTATATTTGAGGCTTCACTATAACAGCTACAGCCCTTATTTTAGGCTATTTTAAGCCGTTTTTATGCCTGTTTTGGCTACTCAAGTACTGTCCTAAACCCCATCTAATGCGCTATTCTAGGATCCCAAAACCAGAGAGAAAAAAAAAACCAAAAAAATCTAAGAAAACCGAAAAAAAAAGAAATAAAACATATATATGAGGAGAATTGCCCTCTCTCTCTGCTCCCTAATATGGAGGGACAAAAAAATGAATGAAAACGAGGGGGGGGGACAGAAAAATGAGGGGTGACTTTGTGTTTGGTTGTGTATTTGGGGTCCTGCCCTTCTCTCCTCCTCCCCCTCCAGTCAATTTAGAAGGGGGACCCAAGAAGGAAGGGATGGGGGGAGGAGAAACAGATTAACACATTTGTAGGGGAGCAGAATAGAGAGAAAAAAGAGAGAGAAAATGGAGGGAGAAATTGGCAACTTTTTTGGGTTTTTTGGCAGGGGTGAGAGATTGGGTGACGTGAGGGCCGGGAGGAGGGCCTGAAAGGGCCTAAGGAAGGTCTAGACAAGCCTGAAAATAGGGCCTAAAATGGTCTCAGAAAAATAACCTCAAAATAACCTAAAGTAGGGCCTAAAATAGCCTGAAAAAAAAAGCTGAAAAGTTCCAAAATAGGCCTGAAACTGCCACATAATAGGGCCTAAACAAGCCTTAACCATGGCCCGCCTTGACCAAAAAAAAGGTCTTGAAATAGGCTAGATCCGCCTTAAAATAGCCTAAAACAGCCTTAGTCAGGGCCTAGAATGTTGAAAAACTGCCTAATAATATGAAAAAAAAGTTTCGAAAATTTCCGAAACAGTGAAAATTGGAAAACTCGAGGCTAGAATGGAAAAATATAGTACTAGACAGGTCCAAATAACACTAGAAAAGTTTAAAATGCATTAAATTGGCCTGTAAAAGCCTAAAAAAGGCCTGAAAAGCCTACAATGTCCCAATAATAAAGTCGAAGGTATGTACTCGACATTAACTTTGCTCTAAAAAAATACTGTTCCAAAAATTTTGGAAACAATGAATTTTTTTTCTGAAATTCAATGTTTCATTCGTCGAAATAGCTAGAAATAGCCTTAGAATAGCCTCAAACAGCTTAAAATTAGCCCAAAAATAGCGTCAAAACTGCCTGGATAAAGACCTAGAAAAGCCGGCTCTATTCTAGTTCAGGGGTCCCTTGAAAAAACAGGGGTCCCATGAAGGGTCAGAAAAAAAATAGGGGTCCCTTGAGGGGTCGGGAAAAAAACAGGGGTCCCTTGGAGGGTCGGAAAAAAAATAGGGGTCCCATGCCATCCTCGGAAAGTTCAGAAAAAAAATAGGGGTCCCTTGAGGGGTCGAAAATAAAATAGGGGTCCCATCCCAAAATTGAACACCCAAAAAGAATAGGGGTCCCATGACCTCACAATGTCAGAAGAACAAATTTAGTCAATTTTAGTCAAAAACAGCCCCTATTGGTGGTGTTTCAGATTTTCAAGACTTTTTTTTGAGAAAGGCTTAGGGAAATAGATATATACAATTATATGCAAGCTCCACCTATAATATTTGGGCTGATTTGATATATGCTTAAACTTGCAAGTAAGACACAATAGTGAATTAGTTTTCTAAACCACTAGAGTTGCGCTAAAAAAACCCTAGCAGCGAGGTCAACATTTAGCTGGGTAAAGGTCAGATATATCACTCGGCTACTTGCAAAAGTCAGTTAACTTATTACCTCCTATCATTGAATGTATTATCTTTCTTAAAAATTGTATTATCTAAAGTATTTTATCATTTGACAAGCACAACATAAAGTCAATACCGCTCTTTATACTCAAAACACAAATGATGATTCATGGAACACCATCAATAGGGGCTGTTTTTGACTAAAATTGACTAAATTCGTTCTTCTGGCATTGTGAGGTCATGGGACCCCTATTCTTTTTGGACTTTCAATTTTGGGATGGGACCCCTATTTTATTTTCGACCCCTCAAGGGACCCCTATTTTTTTTCTGGACTTTCCGAGGATGGCATGGGACCCCTATTTTTTTTCCGACCCTCCAAGGGACCCCTGTTTTTTTCCCGACCCCTCAAGGGACCCCTATTTTTTTTCTGACCCTTCATGGGACCCCTGTTTTTTCAAGGGACCCCTGAACTAGAATAGAGCCGAAAAGCCTTGAAATAGGGTGTAAAATAGGCCGTAATAACGGCCTAGAAATATCTAAAACTGCCTAAAATAGTTCTCAAAATAGTCCAAAAATCAAAGCCTAAAACAGCGTCGTCGTATGTCCCAAACATATCGGGTGTGCTATCAAAAAAAAATACTGTTCCAAAAATTTTCGAAACGGTGAATTTTTGAAATATTTTTTGGTTCGTTTCTAACCTCCCAAGAAGCCTAATAAGAAAAATTTGAAAAATATTTCAGTTTCAAAAATTTTGAAACTGAAATTTTTTTTCGCACTACTCATTTCGATTCCATTTTGTACTTTCTGGACATTTTTCTCCTGGACAAAAGGGGCGGAGCCTAATTTTTAAAACGGGTTCTCAATGAGACCACCATAGAGACCCATCACACTCAATATCAAGTAATCCGGTCGAATTTGGCACATTGTATGATCGGGTTTCTCGGACAATGGCTCATAATACGCTCATTACACATGGTACGGTTACTTTAAAGGCCCATAACTCAAAAATGGGCGGAGCTAGGAAAAAATTACCAACTGCAAACTTGTTCCAATTTTAATTTCAAACAACTTTGCAGTTAACAACTTCTTTCTAGCTCCGCCCATTTTTGAGATATGCGCCTTTAAAGGGGAGGCGCCCTTCACATGAGCGCGCGTTATCAGAAGGGACCCGATTTCAACAGCGCATAACTCAAAAGTGGGCGGAGTTAGAAAAATGTTGTCAACTGCAAAGTCGTTTCAAATTTTGTGCTCTACAACTTTGTAATTGACAAGTTTTTGATAGGACCAACAATTAATTTCAAATTGTTACTGTCTCAAAAAAAACTTTTGAAATTGTAATTTGTTTTCATTTTTTGTTTCAGTTCCATCTTTTCTACCCGTTTTTTTCTCAGTTTTCACACGGAAAAATTTCAAGAAATCGAAAAAAAAATTCTAATTTAGTCTCACCAGGACACACAATTTCTGTCATTTTGTCAATTTTCTAGGACAATTTAAGTGCTTTGAAATGAAAAAAGTTAGTAAAGAGAAAGGATAAAAATGTCAAATTAAAACTTACTAACATAGCCCGAAAAAAGAATGAAAAGCGGGCGAAAAAGTGAAGGGAAAAAGGAGTAGTTTTGATCCTAATCCGTCTCTAATTCGATGTTCATTTCGGAACGAAATGAACATCCATTAGAGGGGAAAAGAACGTGAATGAAAGTTGGAAGGTAATAACTATAAAAAGGGGAGGGGGGAGGGAACTAGATAAAAAGTGGTTTGGAATGGCCTGAAATAGCTTGAAAATACCTTAAAAACAGCCTTAAAATTGCCTGATTGGGCCCGAAACGCCTTGCATATCCTATTGACTTTGCCATTAAAAAACAACTGTTTCAAAATTTTTGAAACAGAAAATTTTTGTTTTTGAAATTCGTTAATGTTTGCCCGGTATGGAGTTAAAATATAGAACTAGCTTCAAAATATAGAAGACATCCGGACACTAAGACAGACAGATGGACAAAGGAATATTCGAAAAACAGAAAAAAAATTGGCAGTTTCAAAAAAATCGAAAGATCCTAGAGAATTGATTTTAAGTTGGTAAGACGTTAAAATGACTTAAAAATTGCCAAAAATGGTCTGAAAGGGCCTAAAACAGCCTAAAAATAGCCGAAAATAGCGCAGTAATGGTCTTAAATAGCCTGAAAATTAGCCTAAAAAGCCTACTTACAAGAAAGTTTACCTGAAAAAGTATATGATTAGGTTTGCCATTAAAAAACAACTGTTTCAAAATTTTCGAAACAGAGAATTTATCTAAAATTCGGGACTCTATCTTTGCAACATAATGTTTTGAAATAAGGGTGAAATAGCCTAAAATAGTCTAAACCAGTCGGTGGCGCCGCCTACGGCGGCTCACCTCCTTTTAGTTCGTCGCTGCGCTCCTCAATGGGGGGTTAATTTGCCACGCTTAAACTCATTTTTGATCGTTGGGCAGTGATGCACCCTAAGCCTCCTTCCTGTTCCAAAAATTTTACTAATTTGAATTCCCGCCAAAATAATCAGATGTTTTGACGTTTCTGGAAGTTTCTAGAAGTTTCTGGAAATTCAGGAAGCTCCTAGAAGTTTCTGGAAATTCAGGAAGCTCCTAGAAGTTTCTGGAATTTTCTAGAAAGTTCTGGAAGCGTCTGTAATATTCTGGAAGTTTCTAGAATCTTCTGGAACTGTCTGGAACTTTCTGGAAGCTTCTAGAAGGTTCTGGAAGTTTCTGGAAGGTTCTGGAAGGTTCCGGAAGATTCCGGAACATTCTGGAAGCTTCTAGAATTGTTTGGAAGGTTCTGGAACATACTGGAACTTTCTAGAATTTTCTGGAAGCTTTTAGAGCTTTACAGGAGATTTTGGAACTTTCTGGAAGTTTCTGGAAGCTTCTGGAACTGTCAGGAACTTTCTGGAAGCTTCTGGAAGTTTCTGGAAGTTTCTAGAAGTTTCTGAAGTTTCTGGAAGCTTCTGGAACTTTCTGGAAGTTTCTAGAAGTTTCTGGAACTTCTGGAAGCTCTGGAAGTTTCCGGAAGTTTCGAGAAGCTGCTGGAAATTTCCGGAAGTTGCGAGAAGCTTCTGGAAGTTTCTGAGAGTTTCTAGAGGTTCCTGGAAGTTCTGGAAGCTCTGGAAGTTTCCGGAAGTTTCGAGAAGCTGCTGGAAGCTCTGGAAGTTTTTGGGTTGCTGTAACTACTGTAATCCTACAGTGATTTTCACCATTTTTTGTTGGTCTGCTATTGGGGTCCCGTAGATACTACGAGCAAAAATTGGAATAATTCCGTTCATTCCGAACACGTTTTCAAAAAATGGGTTACTGTAGCTACCGTAATCCTACAGTAACCCAAGCTCCAAACGGTATAGAATTGAAGCGCTCGGTGACTCATGACTACATGCCAAATATGGTTGAAAACGGTCGAGGGGTACAAAAGTTATTCAGTGATAAGCGCTGGACAGACACACACACACACACACAGACAGAGCTTGCCGCTTAGTATATAGAAGAGATACAAGCCAGAAGAATCGAACATGGCATTAAAGAAATTTATCTGTTTCAAAACTTTCGAAACAGAAATTTTTTTTACTAAAGTTTATTAATGCTTTCGAATAGAAGAGCCTCAAAATATAGAACTAGCTTCAAAATATAGAAAACATCCGGACTTAAAGACAGACAGATCGACAGACGATCGATCGAAAAACCAAAAAAAAAATTGACTGTTTCAAAAAATTCGAATAATCCCAGAGAATTGGTTTTAAGCTGGTAACTTAGCTGGATTCGTATCGCGCTAAAATGAAATTAAATTCGCTTAAAATTGTTCAAAAAGGCCTGAAATAGCCTAAAATTGCCTATGCTTTCTTCTAAAATAGTATGATTCAGGATCGCCTAAAATGAGTTCAATAAGTCTCAAATGGCGTTAAAATAGCCAAAAAATGGCCTACAACAGCCTGAAAAAAAAACCTAAAAAGCTGCCTAATTAGAAGAAAGCGTACCTGGGCATGAGATTAAAATTGTCATTAAAGAATATTTCCTGTTTTACAAAACTTTCGAAACAGAGAATTTTTCTAAGTTTCGGGACCCTTTCTGCAATGATCCAGTCTTACAAAACTTTAAAATAGCCTTAATCCAGCCTTGAAATACCTGAAGAATGGCATAGAAAGTCTGAATATAAGGAAGCGACGCTGAACACTATGGACAGTAATTTTACCAATAAAAAACAACTGTTTCAAAATTTTTGAAACAGAGAATTTTATTTTTTCTAAAATTCGTTAAAGCTTAGAAATAGCATCAAAATACCCTTGAAATATAGAAAACATCCGGACTTGAAGACAGACAGATAGACAGACGAACATTCGAAAATCCCAAAAAAAATTAGCTGTTTCAAAAAATTCGAAAAGTCCTAGAGAATTGATTTTAAGCTGATACCTCAGGGTTATTCGTATTGCGTTACAATGACATTAAAATTGTCGCAAATGGTCCGAAAAAGCCTAAAACCGCCTAAAATTGCATAGGCTTTCTTCTAAACTAGTATGATTCAGGATTGCATAAAATGATTACAGTAAGTCTCAAATGACGTTAAAATACTCCGAAAAGCCCTAGAAAAGCCTAAAACAGTCTCAAATTGCTTGAAAAAGGACCTGAAAAGTCTATTTACAAATCACCTCACCTGTACATTTGATTAACTTTGCCATCAAAAATACCTGTTTCAAAATATTTGAAACAGAGAATTTCTCTAACTTTCGAGGCTTGTACCACCAATAGAATAGTCTCTAAATAGCCTCTATATAGCCTAAAAACAGCCTAAAAACAGCCTAAAAACAGCCTAAAAACAGCCTTAGAATAGCCTAAAATAGCCCTAAAATAGCCTTAAAATTGGAAAAAAAACATGCTAAAAACGGATTGAACAGTGGTGGAAAATGGAGCTCATCATTTAGGGTTTTATTGCAGAGTTTTTGCAAATTTTGGGACGGTCCATTAGGCAGTTTGTGGATGATGAATGCAAAATGGGAACCTAAAGTTCAAATTGCACATCATTTTTTGGCTGTTTTTGCAAAATCTAATTTCGCTAGTTTGCACCCCCCCCCCCCCCCCCATAGGGGGGATATAACCAGAGAAAAAAGACGTTCAAATTGCTCAAAATGGGGGTAGATTGGGGGAGTAAAACACACTTTTTTTACTGTTTCAAAATTTTCGGAAAAAAACATAAAATTGATAGAAAACTGTTAGTTGTGTGTTTAAAAATACCCATGACGAATCAAAATTTATGACCGAAACTTTAAAGGAGCATATCTCAAAAGTGGGCGGAGCTAGAAAAAAGTTGTCAACTGAAATTTTGTTTGAAATTAAATTTCAAACAACCTTGCAATTGATAAAATTTTTCTAGCTCCGCCCACTTTTAAGTTATGCGTCTTTTAATTCAAGAACTCCCTAAAAAATCAGTGCTTCTGTTCATTTTTTTTGTTTTTCAGCATATTTTGTGGATAAAAAAAACCACAAAAACTACTAGTAAACAGAAGTAAGAAGTAAAACAAAGTAAAAACATAGGTATCAACTTTCGCTCTCTTTTTTCTCAAAAAGAAGATGATGATCACTAGACAGGTGCTAGGGGGGGAAACCTGATATGTGTCAAAAAAAATCATGATTCTCTCGATTTTGAGGAGCTAATTTTCGAACAAAAGATCCTTTAGGGGTCTAGGAACTAGCCTAAGACATCCTGAGACAGCCTTAGACATCCTGAGACAGCCTTAGACAGTCTTAGACAGCCTTAGACAGCCTTAGACAGCCTTAGACAGCCTAAGACAGCCTAAGACGGTTTTAAACAGTCTAAGGCAGCCTTAAGACGGCCTAAACCAGCCTAAGACAGCCTGAACCAGCCTGAGACAGCCTAAGACAGCCTAAGACAGCCTTAGGCAGCCTAAGACAGCCTAAGACAGCCTAAGACAGCCTAAGACAGCTTGAGACAGCCTTAGACAGCCTAAGACGGCCTAGTACAGTCTGAAAGGCCTTAGACACACCTAGATGTCCTAAGATGGCCTAATAACGTTCTCGATGATTTCAACCAGCTCCTGAAGCTATATTAGGTTTAGGCCCGCATTGGGCCAGTTTTTTAGGCTCAAAAATTCAAAAAAAAATTACTGTTCACAAAAAATTCAAATTTTTCAATGTTTAATCTCTTGTTTGATTTTTTGAGGAGTCTTATCTCTAAAATTAAACCTGGGAAACCTGATATGTGCCAAAAAAGCATGATTTTCTCGATTTTGAGGGGCAAATTTTTGAACAAAAGGGTTTTTTTTAGACAGCCTTAGACAGCCTAAGACAGCCTAACACGGCCTAAAAAATTCCAGTTTCGAAAATTTTGAAACTCCAGAGTTTCCCAAAATTTATTGCTTCTGCCAAGAAACGTCCAACATATTCGTCCTAAAACCTTGAAAACAGCCTAAACAAGCCTAGATGGTGGCCTAAAATGTCTGGAAAACCGGAACTTTCTTAGCAAGAGAAGGAAGTTTTGGGGGAAAATGAGCAAAAGTTTATTTTTTTCTTACTCTGAGAATCTTTTCTCCCATTTTTCCTTCTTAGGAGGAGGGATGGGAAATGTTTATAGATGGGGGGAGGGGAGGGGAGAGATGGGAACAGACCCCGTTTTTTTTATTTCATTTTTTTTATTTCTGAATCGGGAAGTTTTGGGGCCCTGCCCTAAGGACTTCGCCCACTTTTTGGCTCTTTTTTACTGTTTCAAAATATCGGATATCTCATAGGTAAAACATGACTCCTCGATTAAGGGTCGACAAATAGTTCTAGAAGTAAAAAGTTACTGTGTCCAAAAATCTGAAAATTCACACGAAACGAAACACTGATACTGAATAGAAAAAATAATTCCTGTTTCAAAAAACCAGAAATTTTGGAACAGTAAATAAACTTTTAGAAGCAGATGAGTATCGTATAGTAGCAGGAGAGTATCATGTTATAGCAGATGAATAGCTAATAGTAAAAAATATGATACATTAAAAAATTCTTGTAACAAAAAAAGGTTCCTGGTTCATAGCAACTGGAAGATTTAATGGTAAAAAAAATACTGTTCCAAAAAACCAGAAATTTTGAAACAGCAAATATATTTCTAGTACTAGATGGATAAGTTTCAAAAATGAAAAATGAAAACTACACCAAAAAATAAGTACTGTTCTAAAAAAAATTTGAATTCCTGCAAATCCAAAGTTCCCAGTTCTGTATAAATAGAGAAGAGGAAAAAAAACTAGATGAGAAATGAAATTCAAAAAATACAAACTGTTCCCTAAAAATTTTTCGAAATGCTTAGAGTTTACTGTTTCAAAATTCGAATTCGCAGAAAAATGCTAACAACCAATCACTAGAGAAATTTGAATTTAGATTCGAGAAACTTTTTCACTGTTCCAAAAATCTAGAAAAATTTGAGACAGGGAAGAAATTGTTGATTGATTGTTGTCTCCATAAAAAAACCCTGTGAAGAATCAGAATTTCGAGAACCAATCGTCGTTTATTGATGATCTGAACGAACGAAAACTAGGCTCCGCCCATTTTCAGGGTCCATTGTGACTTCAAGATTATCAATGATGATCAGAGTAAAGCAGGGTTGTTAGGAGTTTTTGGTTGGTTTTTTTCAGGTTTCTATTGGTAAGGCTCCGCCCCTTTTTAGGGGTGTCTATCCTGTAGACTCCGCCCCTTTTTCAGGGCCTCTATCCTGTAGGCTCCGCCCACTACTATGCTCCGCCCATTTTTTAAGGTCCACACTCGTTATATTCCTTAAACAATGACCCAATGCACAGAATAAACCGTTCTAGAAGTAAAAATTACTGTGTCCAAAAATCTGAAAATTCACACGAAACGAAACATTGATACTGAATAGAAAAAATAATTACTGTTCCAAAAACCCTGAAATTTTGAAACAGTAAATGAACTTATAGTACCAGACGAGTATCGTGTAGTAGCAGATGAGTAGTTTATAGTAGCAAATAAAAAATATGGCTCAGCAAAAAATTATTACTGTAACGAGAAAAGAAGACCAGCATGTAAAATCAACGATCCTGGTTCCACATTTAGCATGAACTAGTGAATTAGGTAAAAAAAATTACTGTAAGCCAGATGTTGGTACCAAAAGAATCAAAATAATGTTACAAGACAACCAAACCTCAAATATAGGCATGGCCCGGAGGCCTGGCCGTGCCTTTCTGAGGCTCCGCCCACTTTTCACACTGTTTCAAAATTTCTGTCCTTCCCAATAATTAGATAAGATTCTAATAGTTGCGTCTAGTAATTTACAGAGTAACGTTCTATTTTTTTTGCTGTTTCATGAATTTTGAAAATTCAAACAGTAAGAAGTATTTTCTAATTTAGAGAATTCCATTTCCATGAAAACTCATGATCCCATTAAAAATTGTTAGTCTTACTATCTCAAAAGTCTAAGGCCGTTAGGATTCAATTAAGAAAAAATGATTCCATTAGCGAAATGAACTTAGCAATTTTGAATTTTTTTCCGGTTTCAGAAAAACTTATTCAATGAAGTTGGTTGGTTGACGAACAGTAGCTTATTCGCTTCGAATTCAAAAGCGCATATATCAAAAGTGGGCGGAGCTAGAGAAAAGTTGTCAACAGCAAACTTGCTTCAAATTTAATTCTGAGCAGCTTTGTAATTGACAACTTTTTTCTAACTCGGCCCACTTTTGAAATATGCGCCTTTAAAGTTGGGGGACCCTCTAGAGGACTAACTGCGTTTTAAAGGCGCATACCTCAAAAGTGGGTGGAGCTAGAAGAAAGTTCTTGACTACGAATTTTCTTAAAATTGAAATTTCTACCGACACATACCAATTAGAAAAATAACTGTTCCAAGGAACATGAAATTATGGAACAGAAAACAAATGTGTACTAGCAGTAGCAGATGTGCAGCGTAAAAATCTGAACTCCAATTGTCTTAAAATCACAAAAATTAGAAAATTTCGGTTGAAAATGTTTACTGTTTCCCAGAAACAAAATATTCTTAGTTCCTAAAACAAAATACTATTCTTCCTTCTTCCATTTTATAAGAAAAAAATACTTATTTTTCCAAAAAAAAAAAAAACATTTTGGAATTGTATGTAGACTAGAATACTCGGGGCTTCCTGGGATTTAGAAAAGAAATGTTCACTGTTTCAAAGTTTCATATTCACAATAAAAAAAAGCTATGAAAAAGTACTACAGAGAAAGAAATTCAATCTTAGATTCGAGAAACTTTTTCTCTGTTCCAAAAATCTAGGAAAATTGAAACAGTGAAGAAATGTGTAATGGTTCGTTTATTGGCAATGGAAAAGTTTGGGAAAAAAAACAGACATACGGTCTGAAAATAGGCTCCGCCCACTTTCAAGGGTCCATTGTGACTTTAAGGTTTTCAATATCGATCAGAGTAAAACAGGGGTTCTTAGGAGTTTTTGAGGTGGCTTTTTTTATTATATTTCTCTTGATTACGCTCCGCCCATTTTTAGGGGTCTATATCCTGCGGTTTTCATCAATTAGACTCCGCCCACATTACTAGGCTCCGCCCATTTTTAGGCGTCTATATCATGTGGTTTTCATCAATTAGACTCCGCCTACACTACTAGGCTCCGCCCATATTTAGTGGCCCATACCCTTATTTACCGAATATTCCTAAAACAATGGTGGAAAAATTTACTGTTTCAGAAAATTATAAACCTAATAACTAAAATTTTATCCCCAATAACGATTCGTTGTTAGGATAAGAATTCACAAAGTGATGGATATCCAATTAAAGCTTCCATTAGCGAAAATTAGAATAAGTTGTAAAAAAAAAAGGAGTCCATGACACTTTATTTTTTTGCAGTTTCAGAAAAAAAACTGATTTTATTGGAAATTTTTGGAATCTAGTCGAGTATTATCCCAGTTACGATACATAAAAAATCCAATCAGTTTTCAATTTTTTATTCATAACTGAATTGGTATTCAGGTTACAGAAAAATTACAGAAGAGGCAATGACTGAATGAATTGAAAAGTTTTTTTCACTGGAACTTTGAAACTGTGAAAAAAAATTCAGTAAGAAATCTATGAATTCCTCTCAATTCTTTTAAACTCCTCCCACTGCTAAGCTCCGCCTACTTTCTCGGGTAGGCATATCCCTGGCGTTTTTTCAAAAACTAAAAAAAACACTGTTTCAAAAAAAAATTAGAAAATTAGAAAGAGATTTCGAATTATTCGTGGATTTGAACACGCTGGGAGAAAGAAGGCATTAACAAAATCAAATTTCTTCGAGGAAAAGGGGAAAAATATATGTTTTTTCAACTGAGAAATTGAATAATTCTTACTAAAAGTGACGGAAATACACTTTTTTTTGGTTTCAGAAAAAACCAATCAAAAAAAGTTGGTTGATAAGCGGCAATTCGATCAGATTGTAATTTCGAAATCGCATATCTCAAAAGTGGGTGGAGCTAGAAAAAAGTCGTCAACAGCAATCTTGCTCCAAATTTAATTTCAAACAAGTTTGTTGCTGACAACTTTTTTCTACCTCCGCCCACTTTTCAGTTATGCAACTTTGAAAACTCATCAGAACTTATCCAAAACTGGATTGGTATTCAGAGTATAGAAACGGTTACAGTAAAAAAATGTAAGAGCGAATTGAAAAAATTTTTTCACTGTTCCAGCAACCTGGAACTTTGAAACAGTGAAAAAAATTTCAATAGATGAATTCCTAATGATTTTTCAGCTCCGCCCACTGCTAAGCTCCGCCTTTTTTCACGGGTCCATACCCTGGTGTTCCTTCAAAAAATCAAAAAAACGGCAATTAACCAGGACTGCTTTTTGGTTGAGGTACCAAACTTTAAAGGCGCAAATCTCAAGAGTGTGCGGAGCTAGAGAAAAGTTGTCAACTATTAATTTGTTCAAAATTGAATTTTAAGCAACTTTCCTGTTGACAATTTTTTCCTAGCTCCGCCCACTTTTGAGATATGCGCCTACAAAATTAGGGTATTCCTTAACACGATACTTGGGACTTTCCGGGATTTAGATAACTTTTTTTACTGTTTCAAAATTCAGATCTTCGAAAAAAAAAATTATGGAAATCTACTGAATCCTCATTCGAATTATCGAAATTACTACTGACGGAACAATTGAAGTTATTGAAGAAACAATTGCTACTGTTTCAAAAATCTAGGAAAATTGAAACAGTGAAGAAACTTGTAGTGCCTGGTACAAAAAAGCTCAAAAGCGCATATCTCGAAAGTGGGCGGAGCTAGAAAGAAGTTGTCAATTGCAAACTTGCTTCAAATTCAATTTCAGACAAAACTGCAGTTGACATCTTTTTTCTAGCTCCTCCCACTTTTGAGATATGCTTCTTTAAATTTCTAGAAAAAAATTTCGGTTTCCGGGTTGTTCTAGGATAAAATGTGAAGAAAATGGTATAGTTGCGGAATGGTAGAAATTTCGAAAAATGCACACAGAAATCACTCATAATCAAAAACTGACTCACCATGAGAAAATCGCATCGGTTTGAAGAAAGGTGTTGGTGGTGGTGGTTGTCTTCCAGTTTGCATCCTGTACCCCTTATTCCTTGTTGAATTTGAAGAAATTTAAGATAGAAATGGAAGAAAGGAAGCGATAGGATAGGATTGACTGCTAAAAGAAAATTACTTACTGTTTCAATGCAACAAATCCTATAAAAGCAAGACAATTATTAACGATCATAATTCAATTTCCAGTTCATGTGTTCAAAATAAACTGGTTGCAAAAAAAATATTAAAAAGCGAGGGAAAAAAATCAAAAACTACCCTCAAAATTGTCCGAAAACGACCCGAAACCCCCTTAGCACCCCAAATTGCAGTTGAAAAACTACCGAAATAGATTTTGAAATCCTCAAGAGTTATGCAAATACTCAATTGCTATCTTTCTCAATTGCTATATCTCAACTGCTATGGTGGTGATCAACTGCTTTATTTGGCTCTTCTGCTATGGATCAACTTCTATAGCCATAGCAGTTGAGACATCAAAAGAGGCGAAAATAGCAGTTTATATATAGCAGAAGTCGCCCTAAAAGCCTTAAAAGGCATCAGAATACCCTCAAATTTGGTCAAAAACCCGAAAAACGTGCCGTAAAATGGACAAAATGCGCCGAAGTAAGTGTAAAATCTCCGAAAATTAACTAAAAACCTATGAATTAGCCTTAAAATAGCCTGAAAATATCTTCGAACTAAGCTTGAAATAGCCTCAAAATAGCATTAGAAAAACCTTAAAAGAGCCTTAGAATCGCCTAAAAATAGCCTGAAAATACCCCTAAACCCCCCAAAAATGAGCATAAAGAATACCCAAAAACCCCAGAAAATCAGAGAAAAAACCCTAAAATTCGGCCTAAATCGGCCTAAAACCAGGCCTAGAGGTCACCTAACCTCCCCATTACCTAGACACTCTATGTTAAAAGTAAGTTGGATCAGGTGTTCCTACCCCTCCCCCATTAACACTTATTACACACCAAAATACTCTAGGGGTGATTCATAAAGATTCTCCGGGAGTAACTCAGTTGGTCAACTCAACTCAACTTAGCACACTCTAGCTGTCTGCGTCTCTTCTGTCTAGTTGATAAGAGGATCCCATGAAGAGAGAGCACAGAAAACGAGGAGAGTGCTAGAGAAAATGAGGATTTAAAGGGAACAGTTGCTCACATCTCTCCCCCTGCCCTCTGGAGGAAAATGATGGGAGGGCGGGGTGGAGGAGGGCAGGGACCAGAGGGTAAAGATAAACGGGAGGGGGAGGTGTCTGAGGCTGAGGATGAGTCCCAAAAACCCTTTTGAAAAATAGGCTCCGCCCACTTTTAGGGGGTGCATATTGAAGAAGCGAATGAATAAGAAAAATACTGGTTTTGGATGTTTCTATGGGTTTGAAGTTAAGAATGACGCCACTCCTTATTTTTTGGTCACGCCCATTCAAATTAGGCTCCGCCCACTTTTAGAAAAAGAAAAGTAGAGGTTTCCAGCCCTTCAAAATCGAGCCACTTTTAAATGATCTAAGCTCCGCCCTCAATTGAGGCCACGCCCACTTTTAGGGGTTCATATTTTTTTAGAGTTTGGGTGTGAACCTGGGTCCCGGAAAAGAGCAGGCGGGCCACGCCCACACGAAAGGTTTCATTGTAGCTGATTTTTGCTGTTGAACACTTCATACTTTTAGTTCATAGGTTCAATTTTTTTTTGAAACAGAAAATAAAAAATGTTCAAGTATTAGGAGAATAAAGCAGATGACTACGCGCCCCAGTGATGACACCGTCCGCCACGTTGAAAAAATTAGGTCAATTAGCGCTCTATCCGAAATGGTCAAGCTTTTTCAACATGGAGGACGGCATCATCAATAGAGTCATCTGTTATAGGTGTCTAATCAGTCTGAATTCAGCATCTTAAATTTATAAGTTCTAGTAGCAGTTGTTGGTTGAAACAGTATCTGTAACTTTAGATATAAAATAGGCTAAATAAAGTTATTTTGTGATGAACTATACAGTGCCTGAGGCTTCCATCTATCTCTATCAAGGCGCATATCTCAAGAATAGGCGGAGCTGAAAAGAATTTGTCAACTAAAAAGTTGTTTGAAATTTAATTTAAAACAAGTTTGCACTTGACAACTTTTTTTCTAGCTCCGCCCATTTTTGCGATATGCGCTCTCATACTCAGAATCTGGTGTCTCTTCTCTATAACGGGTGGAGCAGTATTTGAAATCAACAGCTTTCCGTAAAATTTGGTTGAAACAGTAAATTTCTTTAAAAAGTTGAAAAAGAGAAAAATTAAAAAAGGAGTCGTCTGAATGAAGTAAGAGGACAACAAAACACAATAATCGTAGAAAAATTTTGAAACCTTAGAAAAAAGCTCTTCAAAAAAAATGTTTCCAGACCTTCAAAATTGAGCCCTTTGCTTGAAACCTGGGGAAGGGTAGGGAGGCCACGCCCACAAAAAAATTGTTTTGAGTCCGATTTCTTAAAGAGAATATTTCTTATTTCCAGTTCATAGGATCGATTTTTTTTTGAAACAGAAAAAATTTTTGTTAACAGAAAATCAATATGTGAAATTTGCAAGTTCTAGTAGCAATTTTTGGTTGAAACAGTATGGAAAATTTTTTTTGGAATTTCAGTTTCTAATGAACTACACAGTGCCTAAATCTTGCACCTAACTTTAAAGGCGCATACATTGAAAATGGGCGGAGTTGGAATAATATCAAAATTAAATTTGGAGCAAGTTTGCAGTTGACACTTTTTTTTTAGTTCAGCACACTTTTGAGATATGCGCGTGTGAAAAAGGGAGAAAACCAGAGAAAACTTTTGGAAATAATTCTTTGGGGTTTTTTGCAACAGTAAAAAAATTGAATTCTCGCGAAATTTGTTTTTCACTGTTTCACAAATTTTCTAGTAACTGTCTCAATGAATCTAAAAAACTCAGTTCTTCTAGACTTCTTGCTTCTGCCAGTACTTGTATTTTAGATTTTAAAACTAGATAAATCCGAATTTTTTGAAAATTGGCTTCGAAAAATTCCAAAAATTAGGTGCAATTTTTATAAAACTGTTTTGTTATTTTGAAATAAATTGTCTAGTTTCTGGTAGTTTATAATGTGCACAAACTAAGGTTATGAAGCATGTAAGAATATTTGGAAAAATGTTTGAAACAGTAATTTTTCTAAAGTTTTTATGTTCTTCAGTATGCAAACAGGTTTAAAATCACTGTATAACAAAAAACGGATTGTTTATCTTCGAAATTTACATATTTCAGTAGTTTTTGTTGATTGAAACAGTGAAAAAATTCTGGAAATTTCAAAATACGGTGTAAAATCATTTTCTAATGAACGATACAGTGCCTGAAACATTCAGATAACATTGAAGGCGCGTACCTCAGAAGTGGGCGGAGCTACAAAAAAGTTGCCAACTACAAACTTGTTTAAAATGGAATTTTAAGTAAGTTTGCTGTTTACCCCTTTTTTCTAGCTCCACCCACTTTTGAGATATGCACCTTTAAAGTTAAAATCGTCCCCTTTTTTCGATAACCGGATCAGCAATGTTTGAAATCAACAGTTTGAACCGCAAAACTTGATTGAAATAGTAATACTATCTGAAATTGTTGAAAAGAAACAACTATTCAAACAGGAGTCGTTAGATTGAACTAAAAGTACTAAAAAAAAATCAGAATTTTGGGAATAAAATTTTGAAACAGTGAAAAAAAAACTTCCAAAAAAAAAAACCAAAAAAAAAATTGCTAGGCTAGAAGAAAAATAAGAAATTTGAGATTCTCAAAACAAGGAGAAAAACATTAAAAACAGACAATAATAACATAGAAAATGGGTACATAACCCAATTATATCTGTTATTCCTCCCCCCACTAAACTAACCAACCAATGTCTAAGAAAATGATCAAAAATAGAGAGAGAAGAAGGGGAGAAAAAGTAGGATGAAAACACTCAAAAATCTGGATAATTGACCCAAAAAACCAGAAAAATGGTCTGAAATGATCTAAATTGACTGAAATTCAAAAAAAAACTTCATCTCTTGAGTGCATTGAGAATTTAATCAAAATTTTTTGAATATGAAATTTTTTGAAACGGCAAAAAATCTGAATATCTGTCAAATATGACAGAAAACAGTCTGAAATCGACACAGAACGGCCTGAAACAGCCTCAAACAGCCTAAGATAACCCTAGACAGCCTTGGACAGCCTTAGACAGCCCAAAAAAGCCTTAGACAGCCTAAGACATCCTAAGGCAACCTAAGAAAGCCTTAGACAGCCTAAGACAGCCTCAGACAGCCTTAGAGAGCCTAAGGAAGCCTAAAACAGCCTAAGGCAGCCTTAGACAGCCTAAGGCAACCTAAGAAAGCCTTAGACAGCCTAAGACAGCCTCAAGAAATGCTCTAAAACTGCCTAAATTGTCTATATTCTCTCAATTTTTTTCGGGAGAGCACATTTCAAAATTAGCTCCAATATTCTCAGAGTGTACACCACCAATAACACATGTACACTCAAAGACACACACACACACTCATAAAAATGTCACAGAGTTTTGATTGATTTGTTCATATATATTTTTTGATTGATCGATTGGAAATTTTTTTGATATATGCATGAACTAATTGACTCACTGAATAATGTAAAAATTTAGGAAAATTTTTGAAACAGTACATTTTTTTAACGCTATTTTGCTGTTTCAAACTTTTTCAATATTACTTTTTGAAGGTTTTTTGCCATTGTGCAATTATTCGATACATGATCGGAGTTTAGCAAAATAACTAGTGATTTGATAAAAAACTAGAACCTATTTGAAACAATAAAAAAAGTTTTTACTATTTCAAAAACCCTGGCATAGTCTGAGAGTATCAGCACTTTCAATTCCACTTATATGTGATGTGCAACGTTGGTCGGAATTATCTCAAAAAGGGGAGGAGTTAAAAAAAAGTTGTCAACTACAAACTTGTAGAACATAAACATATGAGCAAGATTGCAGTTGACAACTTTTTTCCAGCTCCGCCCATTTTTGAGATATGCGCCTTTAAAGTTGAAGCGGTCATAGGAAGGATGCAGGCAAGATGAATACGCTTTACCTTCAAAGGCGCATATCTCAAAATTGGGCGGAGCTAGAAAAAAGTTGTCAACAGCAAACTTGCTTTAAATTAAATTTAAAGCAAATTTGCAATTGTCAATTTTTCCTAGCACCGCCCACTTTCAAGGATATGCGCCTTGGAAATTTAGGCGTCCTTGCATTGGAAAAAAGATGCACCAATTGAGGATGAAAACATGCAAAACAAATTTAGAAAATTTCGGAACAGTAAAATTATTTACTGTTCCAAAATTTTTCTAGTTTTCTAGTATTTTTTAATTTGTCAATAGAGATCAAACCCCACTAACTCAAGCCGTTTCTCATTCTCTCAAGACAGAGCAGTACAATTCTAAAAGGCTTATCTTACCTAAGAGCGGAGATAAATAAAAAAAATTAGTCAATCAAAAATTCCAAGAGCATAAAATTCGGAGCAACTTTGCTGTTGAGAACTTTTTTCTCAACATATTTTTTTTTATTGATTGGAACTTTTGACATGAATGAATTTTAGTGAACTTACAAACAAGAATGAGAAAAAATTGGCTCACTGAATAATGTAAAAATTTTTGAAGAATTTTTGAAGCAGCAGTTTTTTCTAACACTATTTTGCTGCTTCAAAATTTTTCAATACTAGTTTTTGAAGGGATTTTTTTCACTAGACATCTTATGCACCGTTCGGAGTCTAGCAATATAACTAGTGATTCGTTGAGTACTAGAATTTTTCGAAACAGTAAAAAATTTTACTATTTCAAGAAAACTTGCATAGCTTTGTTAGGAGTTTCAACATTTCCATTATCATTTGTAACTTTCAACCAAAGTGACATTCGGTGTTTGCAGATTTTTTTTTGTGCAGAAACAATTTACAAGCCCCCGCTTCGATATAATTTTTGAATGCGAGCAGTGCAAAATTATAACTGGGCGTGGCCTCGTAAATCGACAACTAATGTCTATATACTCTGGAAAAACTTTCAGAAATTACTGTTTCAAAAAAATTCAAACTAATTGTATTAGACGCCGTCAAGTGATCGCACAATGACTGGAACTTCAAAAAATCCCTTATCTTGGTCATGAGCATTATTGAAACTACCAATTCCGATTTCTAAAAAAACCTTCGAACGGAATTTTTTTCGAAACAGTGAAAAAAAATTAACGGTTTCAAAAATTTTTTAATAAGATTTTCTAGATTTTTTCAAGCAATTTTTAGAGGGTCATGCGAAAATAACTATTTTTTCCATAGCTGGTTTTTTTTATGGCAACAATCAGCATCTAGGTAGAGAATATGGGCGAAGTCCATTAACTCAGTAATAAAATGAAGAAAATTCGATGAAAAAATGAAAAAAATTTTGAAACAGAAAAAAAATTAATTTGCTGTTTCAAAAAATTTCTAGTTTTATGGTAGTTTCTAATTTCTTAATAAGGCTAAGCCCTCCGCTCACTTTTGAGATACGCGCCTTGAAAATCAGGATGTCCTCTTGTCCCCCTGTCTCTGCTGTAAAGGGGGTCCCTCAACTTCAAAGGCGCATATCTCAAAAACAAGTAGAGCTGGAAAAAAGTTTTCAAGAGCAAAGTTTCTTGAAATTGAATTTGAAGCAACTTTGCAGTTTACAACTTTCATCTAGCTCCGCCCACTTTTGAGATATGCGCCTTCGATGTTAGATCATTGTAATCAAATTTACGAAAAGTTGGCCAAGATTGACCAAAAAATGAAATAGTAACATTTTATTCACTGATTTTTTTTAACATCAAGATCAAAATGAAATTAGATACCTGACGGCCAAAAATAATTCTATGTGATTTTTTGAAACAGGAAAAATTCAAATTTCCGCTGAATTCGTATTTTTAGCTGTTTTAACGATTTCCTAGGTATTGAAATGCGTTAGGTGTATGCTTTCTTCAAAAATCACTAACAAAAACTATTTTTATATATCGATTAACTCATGGCTTAGAGAGTTTTACATCGATATTCATCCAATAATTTTTCAGCCGCCAGCCACTATTAAACTTAAAGGCGCATAACTGGAAAGTGGGCGGAGCTAGAAAAAAGTTGTCAACTGCAAACTTGCTCCAAATTCAATTTCAGACAACTTTTCAATTGACCACAATTTTCCTATTTTTGAAAATGTTACTGTTACAAAAAAAAATTAGTTTGAACTGTCTGAAAAGTTGAAATTGATATGTAGTAAACAGATTCTACCATAAATTATTGGGACAGCCTTCTGTATTCAATAATCAAAGTACAGTAAAATCGGAAAAAAACTGAAAAATTCTCTGAAACTGTAAAAAATGTATTTACTGTTTCAAGGATTTTCGGTAACTCAGCAATTTCTGAGGGACTAATTGAACCTTGAATCAAATCTGATTTTAGGAAAAGAAGGATAATGAAAGAACAAAGGACGCAGACAGCTAGACAGTCGAGCTTCTCTGCGTCTTCTACTCTCTCACCTAAACCTGGTTCGCCTATTGATCAAATCGCTAGTCTGAAATAGTTTATCGTTTTTTTTTTTGGAAAAGTATTTTTTACTGTTTCATAAAAACTTGTTAGGCTTCACGTGTAAATAGCAGTTATCAGACTATATTGGGAAATATCAGACACTAAAAAATTTAAATAAATCTATGAATTATTCGGAAAATTTTGAAACAGTAAATTTGTTTTTTTTTTTTTTTTGAAAAATTCACCGTTTTAAAATATATCTCTGTAAATTCGCTTGCTCGAAAAGATTTAGTATGAGTTGTGCTTATTTTTAAAAGTTGACCGAACTTAAACATGTTTATCTCAAAAAGAGGCGGAGCTAGAAAAAAGTTGTCAAGCGCAAAGTTGCTCCGAGTGCAATTTTGAGCAAAATTGTTGTTGATAACTTTTTCTAGCTCCGCCCACTTTTGAGATATGCGCCTCTAAAGTTAGAGTCCCTCTTCTCTCCTATTGTCCAAAATAGTTCTACACGGCTTATCCTAGTTTCCACGAAACAGTATTTGTTATTATTTTGTTTTCAACTATGAATAGAAAAAAAAGCATGTTAAGATAGCTTAAAATCCCCTTTGCCTTATCACTCGTGATCAAACTTACGAAAAATTGGCCAACATAGCCTAAAAATTATGAAACAGTAAAATTTTGTTTACTGTTTCAACAGAATTCCAGTTGGTCTCTCTAAAAATCAAGGTTTATTGACATACTGAACGACAATCATAATTCTATGTAATTTTTTTGGAACATGGAAAATTCAAATTTCCGCTGAATTCCTAATTCCGGTTTCACCAATTTCGTAGGATTAAGTTATGTTAGGTTTATGCTTACTCCAATTATAATAACTAAGAAAAACCTTATCCTCTTATATCGATATTCATTATAAAATTTTTTTGGAATAGTAAATTTTTCCTAACTAATTGAGGAGAAAAATTAGGTTTATTTTAAGAGAAATATGTATTGTTAGACAATAGAAAACAATTTTTTTGTAGAAAAGGAGGAATTTTGCTATCAAAATATGAGCTAGGCTATTAAGAGGCATTATCTGAGAGAATTTAGCACTCCCCGTTATAGCGATGGCATTAGGAATTCTAGAATCGGCTGAAAATTGGTACAGTAGGTATACAAGGTCCCCTGAACTCGATTGTCCACTTTATTTTTGGCTCCGCCCCTTTTCCAGCTGGCCACGCCCCCTTTCAGCTCAAAAGTCAACTTTTTTCTCCGAAAAGCTATCGACGTATACTCTTCGGGATTCGATAGAAGACACTTTTAGAAGCATTTTCACAGTTCAAGTCAACTTTCTAACTCTTCTCCTTCATGCTGAAAATTTCAGATTTTTGTAAAATTTTTCACTTTTTTCTTCTTCTCCGAAAATTTTTCAACGGAGTAACGCGAGATAATGTCATTATCGTGTTCTACGCAATTTTTTACCCCTCCGGGCAAAATATCAGGACATGTTTCGCGGTGGATGAGGGCACTTTTAGGCCCTTTTTCATCAAAAACAGCACATATCTGAAAACCAAACCTCACAGATTTTATCTGAAAGCCCCGATTTTGATTTGTTTGGACTGGAAACACATACCACCAATACCATTGGATGTTTTCACAACTTCTTAGACTATTTGCAAGAAGTTTCCGGACTAAAATAGCAAAAAATCTGAAAATCTCGATTTTCAGATAGTTACTCAAAAAATCGGTTCCTAATCTGAAATTTTTCAACTAAAAAAGTTGAGATAAGCTTAGATTCGTGTTCTACGCACTTTTTTCCCCTCCGGGGAATATACGAAGGCATCTTCTTATGTGTTTACGGGCACTTCTAGCCGTCTTTCCATTCTTGAGTGCATAATGTGGGTTGTTTATAGGGTACAGTCATAAATAGACGGGTTTATGAGAGAGATATAATGAATAAAACGTCTCTTTCTAGATAGAGTTTGTATCAGCTTTGTCATAAACAAAAAGTGGATCAGTGCTTTCTTTGATTGCAGTCAGAAACTCCTCCCATTCAGTCCACGTCAACTCATCTTCGATATAATCGATCCAATCAGCATCCCAGTGACGCTCCTCCAAGTCTTCAACGTTTTCCTGGTTAATGACATGAACAACATTATTTCCATCTCTTCTGACTCGTACGGCAGTGGCTCTTCTCTTTCTCGACTCACGTGACAAAAATCCAGCTATCTGCTTTACGTCCAATCGTTGTTCTACAGTGTTTCGTTTTGTTCCGTCAGCTTTTGTTGCAGCAGCCATTCGTT
>GL380371.1:0-21431 GCA_000143925.2 Caenorhabditis brenneri
TACCTACTAGCTAGGCACAAAATGAGCAACGTGAAACCACTTCCCCCTCCCCCATTTCAGGAAAACCGGGGGAGAGCAAGCTTTCCCACAATACAATAAAAAAAAAGTTGCAAAACGAAGAAAAAGTTGAAAATTCGGAACAATATACAAACACAGACTCTCTCTCTCTCACAGAGATAAAAAAGCAATATGCAAACAGTGACGACACACGGAAGGAGAGAGGAGGAAATGCACCGGAAAACAAATGATGATACCATTGGAGAAGGAAATTGAGAAGGAGAGGAGCATGAATGATGGAATAGAAACATTTGTATGTTGTTCTCTGTGCACATTGAGCACATTGAGCATAGATCAGAGAGTGGAGTTAAAGGGGAGGTAGTCCGGAAGAACAGGGGGGGGGGGGGGGGTTAGTCAGGAGATAATTCGAATTATGTTGAAATCTTGAGAATCAGAAGTCCTTGATTATGATAAAAAATTATGACTCAGAAAAAATGGAAGCAGACCTCCCTTAAAAAGAGGTCAGCCTCATTGAAGTCACAAGTGAGCCAAAAAATAATGTTTTGCCTAAATTCGATCGGGTCTTTGTCTGTCTGTATGCTCAAATCCCCTTCTTATCCCCTCTTATTTCCTACAAAAAACCCCATCTTATTTCCTACAAAATGGTTCAAAAACTATCCCGAAAGCTCAATTTTGAAGCGAGTTATACGCGTTTAAATTAGGAGGGGAGAGAGTGAGAGATGGAAAAGAAAGAGACAGTCGTTTTCTCTGCCGTCTCTCGCTCTCTCCCCTCCAACTTCAAAGGCTCATAACTCGCTTCGAAATTGAGCTCTTGGGATGGTTTTTGGACCATTTTGAAGGGAATTTTTAGAGCTTCCTGATGGTGTAGAATTTAGCATTTCGTGGTGTTACAAAAATTTTTTAAATGTTCTCTAAAATATTTTTTCTGGTCTCAAAATTGATATCATTAGGAAGAGGTTCGAATTCCCTTCAAAATGGTCCAAAAATTATTTTAATATCTTAATTTTAAAGGGAGTTATGCGCCTTCAAAGTTGGAAGCGAGAGAGCGAGAGACGGCAGAGAAAGAGACAGTCGTTTTCTCTGCTGCCTCTCGCTTTCTCGCCTTGAACTTTAATGGCGCATAACTCGCTTCAAAATCGAGCTATTGGAATGGTTTTTGGAGTATTTTGTGGGGAATTTCAAAAAGATTCTGGGCCAAAAATTTAGAAATACCGTTTTTTCAGAACCGGGTCCTGTCTTAAATCCCCTCAAAATTGAATTTGCAGGTTCAAAAACCTATCAAAAGTGGGATCTCAGTGAGTTCTACACGGCTAGACCGACCTGTCCTTCGGGTGTGTCTGAGCCAAAACACTGGGTGAATAATTCTTCATTTTATACCTAACCTGTCCTCAAATCCAGATGCTTTGAAGTGCCAAAAACCAGAAGAAGCATTTGAAAAAAAGTGGGAAAAAATGAGTTCAGAGCCATCAGGGTAATAAAAAATTCTGAGCTAAACCTCGACGAAAAATGATGGAAATCCTGAAGACGAAGAAGTTGAAAATGAAACTCGTTTCTTGACCACAAGGAGAAAAGATCAAAAGCTCCGTCTCATGAGGAAAACTGAACCCCGAACTCTTTTTTTTGTCAAAAAAATGAAAAGATATCTTGGTCGATTTGTATCGAATATCTTCTTGCTCTCTGAGCTCCTCCTCCCTCATTTTTTGCTGGTCTAGGTGATCACTCATTGTCCATTGTTTGAGCATCCTCCCCCTACGAAACACACATGTTTTCTGTTTGACACCCCGTTTCCCCCCTTTGAAAATTATTTATTTATGTACAAAAGTCTCAAATATTTTTCTTCATTTGAAGGGCAAATAAACAAGGAAAATGATGTCAGATTCTACAAAATTGGTGAAAATACGACAGGTTTTGAAACTGATTATTGGAAGATCAGTGTTGAGTGTTCATCGACCCGAATGCTGAGCATTTTCTGAGCAAAAAGAGTAAATATGGGGTAGAATGGGGTGCCCTTTTTGCAGGGGAAGCACTTTTGTTTGGAACTGGAGGAATAGGGCTGTCTACAGGATGGTCCTGCCACGAAAACTCAGCTAACTACCGTAAATCATGTAATCGATCCCTGCAACCAGTACTGTATGTTCAGAGCAGTATATCTCAGTTGTCTTTGAAGCTATCAAAAAGTTATCAACTAAAGAAAAGTTTAGCAAAAAATTATAAACATTTTACTAGTTGAAAACTTTTTGATAGCTCTTAAGGCGACCGAGATACACCGTTTTGAACATATTGTACAGTCCTTGTAGCTTTCGAAGTAGTACTACATGTTCAGAGCAGTATATCTCAGTTATCTTTGGAGCTATCAAAAAGTGGTCAACTAAAGAAATGTTTAAAATGTTTTGCTTAAATTTTCTTTAGTTGACCACTTTTTCATAGCTCTTAAGACAACTGAGATATGCTGCTCTGAACATACTGTATGTGCCTAAGTTACAGGATAAGCGGTCGGGCGGCGCAGTGGCTAGCGACGTTGTTTACCAAATTTTGGAGTCGGGTTCAATTCCTCTCGGTGTCAAAGTTTTTTTTTCTTTTTTTTCTTCATTTTTCACGAAGCAAGAAACTCGATTTTAGGACAAGGCAGCGCCATTGTCATTGCCCTCTCTCCATTACGCTGTTTACGGTCGTGCGGCGCAGTGGCTAACACTCCCGTTTTCCAAATTTCGGGGTCGGGTTCGATTCCTCTCGGTGTCAAACCTTTTTTTCATTTTTTTTTCATTTTTTTCTTTTTCAATTTTTTCCCGAAGCCCTACAAGCCCCAAATTCTCATTTTCAATCGATCGGAGCACCTAATTTTAGTGAGAAGCAAAAAACTGCCTGAAAAAACTGCGTTTCAACGTACAAAACACAAAAAAAGAAAGAAAAGACAAAAAATCGGTTTCATTAGCAAGATCAGATCAGATCAAAGTGGAAAGAAAGATAGGTTGGGTGGGGGGAATGTAAATAGATATATATTTTAAAAGAAAGACAATGACTAGAGAGAGTTACTTTGTTTGTTGGATACTTATGAGTGTGATCATTGAGCATTTAGAAATATGAAATAAAGGGTTACTGTACTTTTAGAACTCCGCTTTAATAGTCCGAATCATCAAACGAATCCGGTTCAGATTCCTCCATATGCCGATTGGTTCTGGCACCTCCTCGGGCTCCACGAGCTCCTCCTCCACGGGCTCCGCGAGCTCCACCACGATTTCTACCAACACGACCACGTGTCCCTCGGCCACGCCCATTTGGTTCCGGTTGATCATCGTCGTTGTCGTCATCATCGTCAGATAAAGTGATATCTTGTGGAGCGTCTCTCTGGAAAAATGGATTTTTTGAGTTTTGAAAAAAAAACTGCGTGCGCCTTTGAGAAACCTTAAAGGCGCATGGTCCTTCTAGGAACCTTAGAGGCGCTGGCCCCGCCCCCTAAGAACCTTAAAGGCCCACTCCCTCTTACCTTCTGACGTCTCATCGTATTCTTCTTACTCTTATCCTTCCTGGCCATCGCAGCTCCCTCCTCTCTGAAACTTTTCAGTAGAAGTGACGTATTCACATCCAACATCGGATCGTGTCCAACCACCAGCCCATTCTCCAGCATCACGAATCCTTTGGGAAGGGGCGGCAAGTCGAGGCACGGGTCCTCGGCAGCGATTTTGACAGCCGCAGCGAATTCTGGGTAGTATTCGGCGACGCCCTGGAAAAATGGGGATGAGGGGTTTGGCGGGAATTTGAATTTACTACATGTCTTCGGTTTATTGATTTTCTCAAAATTGGTAAATGTGACATTAACAGCCTCTTCAGGCTCAAAGTCTGCTGAAAATTCCCTACAAAATGGTCGAAAACACGTCTCAATACCTCAAAATTGAAGCGAGTTATGCGCCTTCAAAGTTCCAGGTGAGAGAGTGAGAGACGGCAGAGAAAGAGACAGTCGTTTTCTCTGCCGCCTCTTACTCTCTCACTTCAATCTTTAAAGGCGCATAACTGGCTTCAAATTGAAGGTTTTGGGATGGTTTTTGGACCATTTTGTAGGAAATTTTCAGGAGTTATTTATTGGACGGAAAATTGCCGGACAGAACATGTTTGTTAAGTCTACAGGCCCTCCTAAGCGCGTTTCCGCAGTAGAAAAAGAAAGAGAAAAAGGAAGAGCGCAGAGAAGCTAGACAGTCTGGCTTCTCTGCACCCTCTTCCTCTTTAACCCGAATTACCCACCTGATTGCCCATTTTCTCCTTCAACCGTTCCTGACACTTGGTCATATGCTGCCTCAAATTGTACTTAAACTTGATTTCCGTATTGCACATTGGGCAGATCGCTTGGACATTATCGGTATGCGAGTGTTTGTGATCGTCGAGCTTCTTTTGGCTGATAAAGTGTCTTCCACACGTGTGACAGATGAATTTTTGCACTGAAAGTCATTGATGATCATGTGCTATTTTCTCAAGCGCTACTGGGTGTTCGACTGCTATTTTCTCCTATTTTCTCAACTGCTACTGGGTGACCAAGTGCTATTTTCTCAAGTGCTGCGGGGTGCTCAACTGCAATTTTCTCAATTGCTAAAGGGTGATCAGCTGCTATTTTCTCTATTTTCTCAAATGCTAGTCGGTGTTCACCTGCTTTTTTCTCAACTGCTACTGGGTGGTCAACTTCTATTTTCTCAACTGCTACTCGGTGATCAACTGCTATTTTCACATATTTTCTCAATCGCTACGGGTTGATCAACGGCTATTTTCATCTAACTTCTCAATTGCTACTGGGTGATCAAGTGCTATTTTTTCAAGTGCTACGGGGTGATCAACTGCTATTTTTTCGATGCCTCAACTGCTACTGGGTGGTCAACTGCTATTTTTCTCAGGTGCTACTGGATGATCAATGGCTATTTTCTCCTACTTTCTCAAGTGTTACAGGTTTATCAATTGCTATTTTCTCTCAAGTGCTACAGGGTGTTCAACTGCTATTTTCTCAAGTGCTATTGGGGAGCCTCAACTGCTATGACTTCTGTCTCAATTCCTATCATTCCTCACCTCTAACCGGACTCTTTGGTCTCCGTCGCTCCGCCTCCTCTGCCCGTCTGCGTCTCTTCTCCTGCTCCTCTCTCCTCGCATACTCCTCTAGAACGGCTCGTTTCTTCTCCAATTCAGCTTCCATCAATTCATATTCTCGTCGTTTTGCCTCAAATTTTGCATCCAGATTTGCCTTATGTTTCTTGTTGACCGCATCCATTTTCGCAAGACTTTTAGCCGTCTTATTTGGGTCGTACGGGGTTCGAGGGGCGTGGTGATCCAGGTCCGAAAAGTGATTGTCATCGTCGTCACTGAACACCTCGATTTTGGGTTCTAGGAGGGCGGGGCTTGGGGTACGGCGTCTTGGAGCTGCTTGTCGGTGGGGATGCTTAAGAGCGGCGTGCTCTGGTCGTCTTCCAGAGGTCCCGGGGGTTTGTAGAGGCTTAGGAGGGCGGTGCTCGAGTCTGTGGAGCTGCTTAGAAGCGGCTTGCTCCGGGGCTCGTCCCGAGGTCCCAGGAGTTCGGAGCTGCTCAGAAGAGGGCTGCCCTGCCAATCTTCCTTGGCCACCAGGGGTCTGGAGCGCCTTAGGAGCGGCTTGATCTGGTCTTTGAGGGTCCCGGTGTCTCGGAGCGGCTTGTTCTGGTCTGAGGAGCTGCTTAGAGGAAGGCGGGTGCCCTGCCAATCTTTCCAATCTCCCTTGGCCCCCAGGGGTTTGTGGCGTCTTGAGAGCGGCATGCTCCAGGGCTCTTCTGGAGGTCCCAGCGATCTGTAGCGGCTTAGGAGCGGCGTGCTCCGGGGCTCTACCAGGGGTCTGGAGCAGCTTAGCAGCACCTTGGTCTGGTCTGTGAGGATCCCGGTGTCTTGGAGCTGCTTGCTCAGGTCTGGGATGCTGCTTAGAAGTAGGGTGCCCTAACAATCTTCCTTGGGACCCAGGTGCCTGGAGTGGCTTAGGAGCAGCTTGCTCTGGTCTTTGAGGGTCCCGGTGTTTCGGAGCTGCTTGGTCTGATCGTTGGAGCTGCTTAGGATCGGCATGGTCTGGTCTCCGGTGAGGCTTAGAATCGGCTTGCTCCGGAGCCCTTCCAGGGGTTTGGAGCTGCTTAGAAGCGGCTTGCTCCGGGGCTCTTTTAGAGGTCCCAGGAGTCTGGAGTGGCTTAGGAGCTGCTTGCTCAGATCTGTGAAGCTGCTTAGGACCTGTCCCTGACCCTCCAGCCCCTTGTGCCGACTTCACAGCGGGCACTGCCTTCGCGTTAAGCCACTCCACCGCCGTCTTCTTGAACCCTTCGAGATCCCGATGCGGGGGCTGATCGGGGACCCTACCAGGCCTAGGAGATGGCTTGAAAAAATCTGTCATGGTTGGTCTTTTGACTCCCTGTTGTGGAGTTTTTGCGGCTTCTGACGACGTGGGCAGTTCATCCCAGTCCCCGGTGATCCGAGTGGGCTCTGATGGTTTTGGGCGGGAAGACTTTGGCTCTTTGAGGACCCTTAATCTGGAGGGCAGGTCATCATCATCGATCATCGGCTCGTCGAAATCATTTGGTGGTGGTGCTGCTGAAAATTAGGAAGTTTGAATATTTTTGAGGTCCCACCACGAAAATGCAAAATCTACAGTATCTCGGTCAACTTTGGGCCTAGAGATTTGAAATTTGGATTTTTGAAATCAGCGTCTCAAGAGCTTCAAGATGAGTATAATCATGACTAGGTTCTGTTGATTTTCGAAATTTTCGAAGAATTAGGTCCCGCCACGAAAATACAAAATCTACCGTATATCGGTCGATTTTAGGCCTAGAGATTTGAAAATTGGATTTTTGAAACCAGCCTCAAAAGAGCTTCAAAATGAGTATAATCATGACCAGGTTTTGCCAAATTTCAAATTTTCGGGATTTTGGGTCCCACCACGAAAACACAAAATCTACCGTATCTCGGTCAATTTTGGGCCTAGAGAATTGAATATCGAATTTTTGTCATCAGCTTTTCAAGAGCTTCAAAATGAGTATAATCACGACTAGGTTCTGTTTATTTTCGAAATTTTCGAAGATTTGGGTCCCGCCACGAAAACACAAAATCTACAGTATCTCTGTCAATTTTTGTCCAATCACTATGAAAATTGTACGGTTAGAATCAGCGTCTCAAGCCCTTCAAAATGAGTATAATCATGACTAGGTTCTGACAAATTCGGGTCCCGTCACGAAAACCAGCAAAAAAATTTTTGCAGTAAGAACTTATTTTCTCGTCAAGACCCAAAGTTGTCGGAACCCGGTCATGATTATACTCATTTTGAAGCTCTCAGCGAGCTGATTTCGAATATGGCATCGATTTTGAGAATGGTGGCCTAGGTTTCCCAAAACTGGAAATTCTAGGTCACGGTTCAAAAAAAAAAGAGCTAACCTTCTCTCCAACGCTTTTGTTCCGCCATTCTTCTCGAAATTTTGTCGAAAACCATTTTCGCGTGTATTTCTCCGGGGCTCAGAGGTCGTTCGACAAAAGAATCACGGCCAACAAGTCCAGAAATTTCAGCATCCAATTCATTGTCAAGATCCTCATGGTCCGATGGATCCTTCCGTCTTGGATCCTTCGGGAGGGGCCTTCGAGGCGCAGCATTTCTTCTGGATGGTGATGAAGATGATTGTTCTTGATGTCTGGATCTGGATCTTGAGCTATCCCTGGGTCGGGTGGATTCTGACGGTCTTTGAGATGGACGAGCTCGTATTCTAGTATCGAATTCGACTGGAAAAAAATAGAAAATTAGAAATTGATGGTTTTGTGGCCTAGAAAAAAGCTAGGCCAGCGAGTCGCTCATTTTTTGCCCTAGATATTTGAAATTTGGATTTTTGAAATTAGCGTTCCGAGAGCTTCAAAATGAGTATAATCATGACTAGGCCTATCCAATTTTTGAATTTCGGATTTTTTGGGTCCCACCACGAAAACAGAGTATACAGTATCTCGGTCAATTCTGGTCCAATCTAGGTAAAAATTAAACAGTTAGAATCAGCGATTCAAGAGCTTCAAAATGAGTATAATCAAGGCTGGGTTCTAAAAATTTTCATTTTCGGTTACCAACCCTATCCTAGGACACCCCGAGTCTCGGATCGAAAAATACTTTTTTTCTGAAACCTAGCCATGATTATACTCATTCGAACCGGTTTATCTTGCTGATTTCAAATAAAAAATTTCCATTGCGATTAGGCAAAAATTGATCGAGATATGGTAGGTTTTATGTTTTCGTGGTGGGACCCAAAAAAACACAAAATCAACAGTATCTCGGTCAATTTTCGTCCAATCACAATGAAAATTGTACCGATGGAATCAGCGTTTCAAATGCTTTAATATGAGTATAATCATGACTAGGTTCTAAAAATTTTGGAAATTTGGATCCCATCCTACTCAGTGTCCCGATTTCAATCAACTAACATCTCCGACTATTGCGACTATTGGACTCTCGATTGTTTCCACCCGCCACTCTTCTCATTTCTTGACGTCTCTCAGGTACCACTCTCTCCAATAATCCTCCTCCACTACTATCATCACTATCCTTATCACTGTCATCTCTCCTCGACTGATTCTCCATTCTTCTTGGAAAAACATCTGATAATCTGGCTCTAGACATATCGAATGTGTTTTTTGAGTTTGAAGTGCTGGTGGAGAATACTGAAAGATGTTAAAATTGATTGAAAATTCATCTAGATCCTGGAAAAAATTAAAAAAAAATTTGGGAAAATTACGAAACATTTGCTGAAAAAATTTGTTTGAAAAGCCTAGATCAAACTCGGGTCCCAACACGAAAATCTACAGTAGCCCAGCCTAGGTGGGCCTGATTTAAATAGAAGTTATTTATTCGAAATCAGCGTTTCTAGAGCTTCAAAATGAGTATAATCATGAATAGGTTACGTCTATTTTTGAGTTTTCTGGGTTTTTGGGTTCCACCACGAAAATCTACAGTATCCCAGCCTAGGCGAGGCCAATCTGAATGAAAGTAATTTTTTCGAAATCAGCGTTCTGAGAGCTTCAAAATGAGTATAATCATGACTAGGTTCCGACAGATTTTTGAGTTTTTGGATTTTTTGGGTCCCGCCACGAAAACACAAAATCTACCGTATCTCGGTCAGTTTTCGTCCAATCTAGGTAAAATTTGCACCATTGAAATCAGCGCTTCAAGAGCTTTGAAATGAGTGGAAACACGGCTAGGTTCGAAAAATTTTCGTTTTTCGAATTTTTGGGTCTCACCACGAAAACACAAAAATCTACCGTATCTCTGTCAGTTTTTGTCCTATCACTATTTAAATTGTATGACTAGAATCAGCGTCTTAAGAGCTCCAATTTCAGTACGATCATGAGTAGGTTCTGACGGATTCGGGTCTCGTCACGAAAACCAGCAAACAAAATTTCTACAGTAATAACTCATATTCGCGAGACCCAAAGTCGTCGGATCCCGGTCATGATTATACTTATTTTGAAGCTCTCAGCAAGCTTATTTCAAATGTGGCGTTATTTTAGGGAATGACGGCCTAGGTTCCCCAAACTTTTGGATTTTTGGGATTTTTTGGGTCCCACCACGAAAAAAGTAATTCTACCGTATCTCGGTCAGTTTTTGTCCTATCACAATAAAAAATATACCGTTGGAATCAACGCTTCAAGCCGGTTCGAATGAGTATAATCATGGCTAGATTCTCGTATTTTCTTATTTTTCTTTCTATCCCAACTAACTAACCGTCTCTCCGACTACTCGCTTCCGACTGTCTTCCTCTGGAACTCCATTCGTCTTCTCTATCAGAATGACCTCCATAGTCATCCCTATCGTCATCAAGTCTCCTCACTATCGGTGTCTGTTTAGTGACACATGGGAGAGGCTTATTTTGATATGACTCTTTAATTTGTCTGAGTTTCTCGGCGAATTCTTCATCATCAGACAGATCATCTGGTGGATCATGTCTTGGAAGTGATGGTAGTTTCTCCTTATTAGGTTGAAGAATTCGATCCAGCTCCTCGCCAGAAGAATCACTCATTGTTTCAATAAAGGGGTCTGGAAATGGCAGATATGGAGATTTGGAGAGCAAACGGGACGTTGAATTTGAAGAAAAAAAGGATTTATGAATGAAAAGTTTGGGATTTCCGGGTCGCATCACGAAAACACAAAATGGGTCCCACCCCGAAAATGTAAAATTTACCGCATCTAGTTTTCATCCAATCACAAGGAAAATTGTGCCATTGGAATCAGCGTTTCGAGAGCTTCAAAATGAGTATAATCATGGCTGGGTTGCTGCGATGTTTGGATCTTGGAATTTCGGGTACCGCCACGAAAAAACAAGATCTACCGTATCTCGGTCAGTTTTCAACCAATATGAACGAAAATTATAATTTCGAAACCAGCGTTTCAAAAGCTTCGAAGTAAAGATAATCATGACTGTGTTCTAGAAATTTTCCCTTTTTGGGTCCCACCACGAAATCGCTAAATCTATTGTAAATCGGCCAATTTTCTTCTAATCATCATGAAACTTATATTATCGGAATCAACAAGCTTCGGCCAGTTGAAGTTCGGAAAAATTCAAGTGATCGAAACATTATTTTCATGAAATTATGGGAAAAAAACTATTATAAAAGTAATGAAAAAACGAAAATTAGGTAAATTCTCAACTGCTAGGAAAACTGGGGGTGTACATATAAATTCCACTAGAAAGTCATATTTCCATCATGGAAGGGTTAACAAACAACAAGAAAAAAACTCGGTACAAAGCAAAGGATATGTTTTTCTCCTTATTCCAAAATAATTGATGAAAACATTTTCTTTTTTTCGAAATAATTTTTTCGGAAAAATCGAAAATTCCGAAAGTTGCCGCAATGGATTTGACAAGTTTGGCTCAAGTTTGATTTCTCCTTTCCAGAGAATTCTTTTTAAAAATTGGGCATATTTTGGTTTCAAGCTCGAGAAAATGGTTGTCTAGGTCGTTTTGAAAAAAAAATTTAAAAATTTCATACATCGCCTTCTTGGGCGTCGTTAGGTTGCAAAACCCAAAAACTATTAAAATCAAAAAATATGGATCAAAAAAGGTATTCCAAAAGAAAAGAACACCTGTCTGACCTTTATCTTTCTTTGTCCATCTCTCCCTCTAATACGTGTATGTATTAGCAGTCGACTGGCAGCAGTGAAGACACTAAAGGGGACACCACTGTCCAAGAAAAAAAGCGAAAGGAGGGAGAAAGTTCTAGAACCCTTTTGGAGAGTCTCAAAGAAAAATAGACAAAAAAGACTGTGAGAACCAGGTTATGTTGGGCAAAAAATAATGCGAAATCGAGTGTAGATCCCTCAAAATTCAAAAAAATGTTTAAAATTCAAACAAACCGCGAAAAACTAAAAAAAAATCTGGTATTTCTACCTATTTTCCTACAAATTATAAAAAAACCTCTAGTTCCCTAAAAAAAAACCTTCAAAAAATGCAAAATTAGCTATATTCAATCGAAAACTCCGATTTGAATAAGAAAAAACAAAGAGAAAATGAGCGGGAGAATGGCGGGAAAAAGGGGGTAGACCGATAGAGCGCGTCTGCATTGAGAGAGGCCAAAGAAAACGAGTGGGTCAGGCCGTGAGATGAGAGGGGAGGCAGGGAACAGAAGAGGGAGAGGAGAGGGAAGAGAGTCTGTTAGATGTGTTAGGAGAGGCTCATTGCACATCGAATAATAAATGATGAATAAGGGGTTGAGGAAACTAGAAGGGTTTGGTTCTTTTTAATAGATTGTGCACCATGAGAACGGATTCTCAACTGCTATTCTGAATTAAGTGTTACGGGGTGATCAAGTGCTTTTTTTTTGGATTTTTCGCTAAAGATCAAGTGCCATTTTTCCAAAGTTTCAACTGCTATGACTTCTGTCTCAACTGCTATGAAATCTACTTCCGTTTTCTCAAAAGCTACGGGATGATCAAGTTACAGTTGTAAGAAATGAATAAAGAGAAGAAGGAGGTGCGAGATGAATATGAGAAGTCTCAATTCATTCATTATCTGCTGGGGATGAGAAGCTTATGTGGTTGGAAATGTGAGAAATAGAGGTTTCGTGTACTATACATAATCCGCAATGGTCATGTGCACTCTGGATTTGGCGGATTAGACTAGTCTCAGGACATCATTCATTAGAACAGAGAGAAAAAAAAGAGAGACTCGGTTACCATGGTGATATAACGAATAAATTTCGAAATGCGTAAAGCGTGACAAAAAAGGGAATGAGGAATCTCAGCAACAGCAAAAATGTTGCAAACAGATAGAAGATGAGTTGAAAATGACAAACCTGAACAGTATAAAAAAGCTGATAAAAAGATAGCTGAAACTGACCAAAGCTGATACGATGCAGATCAAGGAAAATTTCAAATTTTTAAAACCACACCGTCAGAGTAACTTTGAAAAATGCTGTAATTTACTTTGAGTAAGTGATGTTTATCTAAACATTGAGAAGATGCAAAGTAGATCAAAACCATATTTTAGTTTCGGCAAAAATGTTTCAAGATGTTACATAAGTAACTCCAAATAATGCTGAAAAGCATTCAAGCACTGCCCATCCATTTATTACAATTGATTGATGATACCTATTGATACACGTTATACTCTGGTTTAACACATTTCTATCCAGCATTTTTTTACCTATCTAGGTGTAACATACAAAAGAAGCAATATATACAACACAACATGAAGTTAGTTTGTTCAGTTTAATCGCATCGGTACAGATAGATAAGATAATCTTTCATGACCAAAAATAGCAAAATGATAAGTTCAATTTTTTCAAGCTCCGATATAATGTATTTTACAAAACTTCTCTACCCCGTAAGCTGTCTTTTTGAAAAATTAGTTTTTATGAATTGAAATTTATTATGTAACAAAATTAAATAATAAAAATTTACAACGATCAGTTTCCAAAGTAATTATACACGAATGAATTGCGACAAGAATTTGACAAACGGGAATTCGGAGTACTAATCCACGACGACGATGTGATGCACAGAAGTGAGATGCTGTTGGAGGTGATCGGAACGCGAGAATTGACGATGGCACACTTTGCACATGAATCTGCAAAAAATAACAGTTGAATCTTGCTTAAATATCGTCAAATAAGATTTCGAGTCCGCAAACACCAAAGGTGTGCAGTCTGGCATGGTGTTTGCGGACTCGGCATCATAGTTTGCCAAGGTTTTGAACTAGATAGATGATTCTCAATTGTTTTGCCTTTTTATCACTGAGAAGCTCTCACAATTGTCTACAATATGGTTCAAAAACCATCTAAAAATCATTTTGAAGCGAGTTGTGCGCCTTGGAAGTTGGAGGTGAGAGAGTGAGAGACGCAGAGAAAGAGACAGTTGTTTTCTCTGGCGTCTCCCACTCTCTCAACTCCAACGTTGAAGACGCATAACTCCCTTCAAAGTTACGATTTTTGAGTGGTTTTAGGACCATTTTGAGGAGAGTTACAAGGAGATTCTGTGCCGACATTTGAATGTATTGTCAATTTTCCGAATTATCGAGTCCCAATCAGGCTCAAAGTGGTCCGTACCCCTCTCCCGAGCCATTAAATCTCACCTGTACTCTTTGGTATGTGTCCTCTTATGCCTGATCAACTGATCACTTCGATCGAACCTCTTTGAACAATTAAACCAATTGCACTCGTAAGGACGCTCTCCAGAATGTTTTCTGAAAGAAAAAACTATAAATTGTGGGAATTCAATTTTTATGGCTCAGAGGGATGCACTTTTATGGAGGCGGCGTCTTTTTCAGCCATAAAGGTACCAGTTTCTAAAGGACCTGTTTTTATAGAGGCGGCGCCTTTCACAATAAAAGAGCATTTCGGATCTTACCACGAGGTGTACTGTAGGACAAGGACAGAAAACATTTTATTCTTCTTTTTTTTCTCAGAATCTGCTTGCAATCCTCTTCAAAATGGTCCAAAAACCAGCTCATACACTCTATTTTGAAGCGAGTTACGCGCCTTTAAAGTTGGAGGAGGGAGAGTGAGAGACAGCAGAGAAAGAGACAGTCGTCTTCCCTGCCGTCTCTCACTCTCTCACCTCCAACTTCAAAGACGCGTAACTTCCTTCAAAATGGTGCTTTTGGACTGGTTTTTGGACCATTTTGAAGGGAATTTTGAGAAGATTCTGGGCTATGAAGTCCAGAAATACTACTTTTCCCGATTTCGTGAAAAAAAGTAATCATATATTTCTATCCCTGCGCCTTTAAGGTAACTTAACCTAGCTAAATTACCATATGTTCCTACTCAGTCATGTTCTTCTATGAAAGCACCTCCCCCCATTCCCACTCACCTCATATGAGCTCTCAAATGACTCGTCTTCTTATAGGTCTTCCCGCACCCGGGCACTGCACACAGGTGAGTGTGTTGGGCACCGCGATCGCCATGTTTTCTGTAAGAAAGAGTAAATATTGATTCACACAGACACTAATTTGGTGGTGGGGGTCTTATCAAAGGGACCCCGAGATCATTTATTTAGAGACTGCTCTTGGGAGAAGGTCATTGAGTCATCAGGTGTGACGAATAAGGAGCTAAGGGTGGGGAACTAATTGTGTAAGTGGAGCAGATAATGAAAAACCTTCAATAGAGGGGCACCTGACTTTTGGAAACTTTTTTCTCGAGCGATATCGAGGAGGTACTAATTGGAGGTTTTGTTAGGGTTACTGTAGTTCCAGAGCACGGAGATTTGACTGCAAACGCGCTCCATTGGAATTCAGCTAATTTTTTTTAAACTCGGATTTTGAGAATTCTAGAATTTTTCAGAAAAACTTTCAAAAGATCTACAGTAACCCGAAAAAAAAACCAGAGCTAAGGAATAAAAAGTACAGTAACCCGGGAAAAAGGTTTTTTTTCCGAAAAATACAGTAGAACAAACGGATAGAAACAATAAAAAAATTAGGAAAGTAAAACTACAGTATTCGAAAAAAAAAATCAGATCCTTGGAAAATACAGTACCCAGTAAATCACAGTATTATCAAATCAAAAGAATCGCACAAATTTATTCTGAAAATTCACGTAATTTGGAAATTTTCAACTCCTCCCATTTCTGCAATCCTGCCGCACACTTTGAAAAATTACACTGGCTGAATAAAACGTGACCCTCCAAATTCAGACTTGAACTCTCAAAACAACTGAAAACTTGAGTTTCAAAATACCGTGCGGAGAAATTGCAGAAATGGGAGGAGCATAGAATACGTGAGAATCATTCTTATATATAAAACGCCCGTGGATTCCGTCCGTTTGTCCGAAGATCTGTCGCGATGTCCGCGGAATGGGAAGAAATAGAAAGTTCACGAGCAAAACTTGGGACCTTTTGAATGACAATCACGTGTTTTCCCCACTGCGCTAAACCCCCACAAAATTTATAGAGCAAAAAGAAATTGATAAAAGAAAGCTCACGTGAGCACGCTGAATCAAATAGAAGTTTTGTGAGCGGCGTAGCCGCGAACAGTCCAGACTGCAAATGCGCCGGAGGCGCATGGGCAGGCTGGTAATAAATAAATTTGTGCGATTTTTTTGATTCTATAATACTCTCAAAAAAATACAGTAATCCGGAAAATTTCGGGATTCAAGAAACTACAGTATCCTGGATTATGCAGCTTTCAGAAAGTAAAGTAACCCGATAACTACAGTAATCTCAAATTTTCGTAACATTTTTCCTCCGAAAAATACAAATTTTTGAAAAAACTTTGAGTTTTTAAATGGATTTTTTTTTGAAAAAACTACCGTCACCCTATTTTTCCTCTTTTTTCTATTCAGTAAGATTCTGGGTCCCATTTCAAAGGGACATTTAAAGGGAGGAGAAGTGATTTTTATGGGTTTTCCCCCCTCTATTTTTTCTATCTTAAAGCAAATAAGGAGGGGATTTAAATGGCATTTTTGTCGAATGAGTTCTCCTTCTCAAGAAAGGGAATCTCTCTTTTGGAAAACGACGCGACTTAGTTGAATGGGGCTATTAAACGGGCGGAGGGGAGCCCCTGAAAAGGGTATTTTTTGCTCTTTTTTGGGAAAATATATGTATATAAAGGGGGGATTACGGTTTTTGGCATTTTCGTTTGCCCTAAATTGAAATTTTTTCAAAAATTTTTTGCTTTTTGAGGATTTTGGGAGATTTGTTATTATGGCAATCAGTGTAAAAGGAAGTGCTGGCCGAAGATCCGACAACTTGACTGCCCCAATATCTCACCACGAAAACTGCCGTACTGTAATTTTTTTCAAATTAAATTTCTTATTCCGGGCTATTCTAATTTTGAAACAACCATGTTTCAGGTTACTGTATTTTTTTACAAAACTGAAGTTGTTGGAGTACTGTAGTTTTAAAAAAAAAACTCTATTTTCCGAGCTACTGTAGTTTTTCTTATAGAACTCGAATTTTTGAATTACTGTAGTTTTTTTTCAAAAATCCAAATTTCGGGTTACTGTAGATTTTTAGGCTATTTTCTCCAAGATCAAGCCTGTCCCTTTAAGGTATACCTATCTTCAAGAATACTTACTCAAAAAGCGTCGTTTCGTTTCAAGGTTCCCCTCAACCCTTCAATGTACTCCTGTATTTCTAAGAAAATGCCCCTGTCCCTTCAAGGTAACCCTGCCTAAAAAATCTTATGTCTCTTTAATACAGTACCCCTTCTTGCCCCCAAAAAAACTCACATAGCCTTACAATTCGGGCACGTGCACCTCTCGCATTTCCTCCGCTTCCCACCAATCTTGGTGGTCTCTTCCGGCATCCTATTGGTGGTCCGCATCATCATCATCATCATCATCTCCGGATGATGATGCATCTGCATCTCCGGGGATCCACAGAATCCCATGGAGGAGGATCCAAAGGATCCCGAGGATCCCGAAGATCCTGGAGAGTCCGGTGGGCTTACAGATAGGGTCTCCCAGGGGCGGAAAAACTTGGAATTGGCAGTGGACATGGGGTGGGCTCCGATGGTTTGCAATGAAAAGGAAGCTGGGGAAAAAACTGCTCCCCAAAAAAGGGGCGGAGCTTCGGCGATACGGTGGGGGCAGAGGAATTAGGACCCCAGGGTTTCTCCTCCTCCTCCCCTTCTGGCTCCGCGGAGGCACGGCGTCCTTTTGATGTGCCTCTCTCTCTCGACATTATCAGTCAGACGAGCGGCGGCATCATAAAAGAGACTCACAACCCCGTAATCACCTTACCCCCTTTCGATGCCTCTGGGCTCTCCTCGCTTTGTGTACTCTCTCGTCTCTCATAGTTTTTTGGAGAGATGGCTATTAATCAGTCCTTTTATATTGATAGCATTCACTCATTCGTTTACAAGTAAACTTGATGGAGAGAGTGAGTTATTGTGTTATATATGTATGAGTGACTGTTTGTTGAGGGAGGAAGGGTGGAGCAGTTGGGGAGGAACAGGGAGGGAAGGAGTTTTGGCAACATTTCAGAGGGTATGGAAACCGAGGGGAGCTGAAAAAGTGGACGGAAGCTTCGGGTCTGAAAAAAAAATTGACTTCGGGTCTGAAAAAAACACAAGGAAGTTTTGTTAAAATTTCGAATATGATTGAGGCCAGGGAGATGAAGAAAGTGAACAGAAGCAAAGTGGACAAAAATATCGAATTTGAAAAATAAAGCGAAAAATATGAAATGTTCAATTCTCTCGGCCCCAAATCTCCTCAAAATCCCCTTCAAAATGGTCCAAAAACCATCCCAAAAGCTCTATTTTAAAGGGTGTTATGCGCTTTCAAAGTTGGAGGTGAGAGAGTGAGAGACGCAAGAGAAAACGACTCTCTCCTTCTCTGCCGTCTCTTATTCTCTCATCTCCCACTTCAAAGGCGCATAACTTGCTCTACAATTGGATTTTTAGCTGGTTTTTTCCAAAAATATGATTTTTTCAATTTTCTCGGCCAGGATCTTCTCAAAATTCCCTTCAAAATGGTCCAAGAATCACCCCGAAAGGTTCATTTTGAAGCGAGTTATGCGCCTTCAAAGTTGGAGATGAGAGAGTGAGAGACGGCAGAGATAACTACTGTCTCTTTCTCTAATGTCTCTTACTCTCTCGTCTCCCACTTCCAAACCGCTCAAACCCTAAATGCCAACCTTATAAAACTCAAAATTTTCTCTTTTGCTCTGCCTGTCACTCGATGGTAATTGAAACTGGTAATTAATCGGGAACTACCTTTTTCACAGTACAATCGCCGCCCCATTAGAACAGGTACTATAATGGATAGGTAATAAAAAAAGGGAAAAAGTTCATTCCCAGAGCCATTTTCGATGATTTCGATGATGGGTTTTATGTGAATGGGAAGGTTCAAATCCGAATTCGAAAAATTTGTGAATTCTGATCTAATAGAATCAAATCGAGGCACTGAAGCTATAAGAAATTCGCGAGGAACTGTTAGAAAATAGGAACAAATTTGCTGTCGTTGCTGTTCAAAGCTGGACATGAGAGAGTGAGAGACGCCAGAGAAAGAGACAGTCGTTTTCTCTGCCGTCTCTCATTCTCTCACTCCTAACTTTGAAGCCGCGTAACTCCATTCAAAACAACGCTTTTGGGTCGGTTTTTGAACTATCTACAAGTGCATTTCTTGAAGATTATAAACCGAAAATCCAAGTTGAACGTTTTCTCCAGAATAGTCCTAGTATTTCCCTTCAAAATGGTTCAAAAACCATGTCAAAAGCTTCATTTTGAAGGGAGTTACGCCTCTTTGAAACTAGCGATGATAGAGTGAGAGACACTAGAGAAAATTACTGTCTCTTTCTCTGACGTCTCTCACTCTCTCGCCTTCAACTTTGAAGGCACGTAACTCCCTTGAAAATTGAGATATTGAGATGGTTTTTGGACCACATTGAAGAGAATTTTGCGTAGATTCTGATCCAAAAATTCAGAAATACCGCATTTCCAATTTTGAGAAACTCTATGTACCGTCAAATTTGATTTTTTTTTTGAAGAAAAGCGCAGTGTCTGTGGGTCCTTTAACACAGGAATACAGGACCCTTTTTCAAACAATCTGACGCAAAAATGCACAAAAAACCCCTCTGCATTTTTCTTAGTCTATCACCTCTGACAAAAGTTTCTGATTCCCAATTTCTGGTGTCAAAATAGTACATAGGTCTCGATCATTTTTCCTATTTTTTCTCCGCTGGACCCACTCCAATAAAAAAGGCTCAATGACCCTTGCTTCCCCGCGAATCACTCCACACACATACACACAAAACCAGTGATGATGAGCAGATTAACGACGTGGTGCACCTTTCTTCAATTCGTCAAGGAGGCAAAAAATAGCAGTGGATCGAGATGGACACATGTTCTTTTAATGAGGCTTAACAAGAGAGGGATCTCAAGAAGAAAAAGAAATTGTACACTTTTCGATATCTTCGGGAGCCGCGGAGCTCTGGAGCCCTGGAGCCCTGGAGCCGATGGGGGCACGACCCCATGCTAGAGGAGTGACAAATGTGCATTTTTTTTTGTTTTTGAGGTCCAGAATGTTCCTTGCCGCCATGAAGAAGAAGAAATGAATTCCGAGGGAAGAAAGGGATAGAAGAATGGAGGAGAAGATGCACTTTTAGCCGTGGAGCCCCCCGGAGCCAGGAGCCTGGTGGTCTTTTTGGTACCTGGAGGGTCAGAAAACGAGGGATCCCATGGGGAATTCGGGAGGGCAGGGAGATATATTTTTGGATTTTTTGGAAAAAAAAATGGTTTTTTCTTCCTTGGGATTCAGATATTGGATATTTTTTCAGATATTTGGATATTTGGAGAAAAAATTTATGAAAAAAAAATTATGCGAAACATCACACATTTTACAAGATGAAGAAATTATAGATTTAATCTAAAATCATGACTGTCGATTTTCAAATTTCAGAATTTTTTTGGGTCCCACCACGAAAATACGAAATATACGGTATCTCGGTCAGTTTTCGTCCAATCACAACAAAAATTATACAGTTAGAATCAGTGTTTCAAGAGCTTTGAAACGAGCATAATCATGACTGGGTTCTAGAAAATTTTCATTTTTGGGTACCGGACCTATCCTAGACCAACCCTAGTCCAGGACCGAAAATACTTTTTTCCGAAACCTAGTCATGATTATACTCATTCGAACCGGCTTAATATGCTTATTTAAAATATTTAACTTCCAGTTTGATTGGCCCAAAACTGACCGTGGTACAGTAGGTTTTGTGTTTTCGTGGTGAGACCCACAATTGCCAAGAATTCAGATTCAGAACCTAGTCATGATTATACTCATTCGAACCGGTTTGATTTGCTGATTCAAAATATATAACTTCCAGTTTGATCGGTCCAAAACTGACCGAGATACGGTACATATTGCGTTTTCGTGGTGGGACCCAATTTGAAAATTTTTTAGAACCTAGTCGTGATTATACTCATTTTAAAGCTCTCAAAACGCAGATTTTGAAAAATCAAATTTCAAATCTCTAGGTCAAAAACTGACCGAGATATAACAGATTTTGAATTTTCGTGGTGGGACTTAAAACTTCTAAAAATCTAAAAGAAATTGGATTCTAGAGCAAGATTCATTGAAAAAATAGAAAATTCAAAATATCAAAAATCTTGGTTTCTTGAAAAAACCATTCCCCTCTGATTGACACTTTTGTTATCACCCCATCTACAAGCAAGACCTCGACGGAGCCAACCGAGCAGTAATAAATTTAGGCTCTATCTGCTTTTAGAGGTGCAATGACAAAGTAGAGGTGCAATGACAAAATAGAGGTGCAATGGATAAAATCCAGGTGCAATGGCCAAAATCCAGGTGCAATGGATAAAATGGAGGTGCAATGGTCAAAATGGAGGTGCAATGGATAAAATCCACGTGCAATGGTTAAAATGGAGGTGCAATTGTTAAGATGGTGGTACAACGATCGTTATAGAGGTACCATGGCTTGAATGAAGGTAAGATGAAGTAATCATGTTACAATCACTCAAACAGTTGTTCTGGCATAAAGTAACATGCTATGAGGCTTTGGTTATTTTTACCTTCCCAAGATTGCTTTTTTTCATCCGTTTTAGTTTCATTCTATTGATGTTCCGTACATACGTAAGTAACTATTCTGTTCCATCAACATGTAAGCTAGACAAATTACAAAATCTCTTACCATTTTCTATGAGAATCATTATTGCATCATTTATTGATTTCCAGAATATGGATCTTTTACATAGCATCCGGTGTTTATTTTACGTTTGGTTAGAGAACTTCGAAAAAAAGTTTCGGTTCTAATTGAGTTAAATAGGCCCAACCTGATTTTCAAAATTGGATAGACCAAGGGTAGGGTCTAATAATTGAATAGACCCAAGACTAGTGCTAAAAATGGGATGAACCCATTTTTTCCAATTAACCAGAAAAAAGATATTGTGCCCTTGCTCATTTTTCAAAAATACTATTTTTCGGTTCTTTCCTGTTAGAGGTCCCATCGAAATAAA
>GL380371.1:30992-44999 GCA_000143925.2 Caenorhabditis brenneri
GTGGAGTTGAGAGTCTAAATGGGGAGAGGATACCCGAAATGCGAGGTCACAAACTTCGGTTTGGATTCGGCCGGTTCTGATTCGGGGTAGTTCTGATTCGGCCAGTTCTGATCCGGGGTAGCCTCTTATTATCACCGTGACCTCTCCTTTTCCCTCTCTTCTCCGTAGTAAAAGTCGAAATCCTAGAGAAAAAGTAAAAAGAAGAGTTGACGTGAAAATAAAACATATATCATCTTTTTGACCACGCTCTCAAGGTTGGTAGAATAGCCGAACGGTGAACACTGTTGAACATTAATCAACTAGTGCAGGTTCAATTCCACTTGCATTGGAAAATTTTTCTCATCTATTTCTCATCGAAAACTGTTGATAAAAACAGCTTTCGATGCAATTTTCAAAAGTTGGTTCAAAGTGGGCTTTTTGCGCCAAATTCCCTGAGTTGAATATGTAGAAATAGAACTTACCCATAAATTTTGTGTAGTCAAATAATAAACTAACACTCTTGGCACTGTTGATAGAATGGTGGTTATTGCAGAACCAATCAAAATATGGTTTCGGAACTGCCCCAAATGCACTGGTCTAGCTATCAATAACAGAAGCCGTACTAAAACTGAATATATCCAATGAATGAAAATTAATGAGACCAGAACAGCTCCAAAAATACCGAATTGTGCAGATAGCGATAGATAGATCAATCCAACAGCGGTCAGGAAGAAAGATCCAATGTTAAAAACAGCCATGACAAGATCCGATTTGGATAAGCGCATTTCGGGGTGAAGTGGTTGTTCATTGGACATTTTTGGTGAGTGAAATAAAGTGAAATGCAACTATTTAAGAGAGGAAGTAGTTCTTATCTTCAGGGCGTTATCGTCAGAGTTGAATGAAATGTGGGTGTTTTAAAGTGATAAAAAGATTCATGTTGCACATCGTTATTGCAATGTTGAGTGACATTTCGAAATCAAGTTCAGAGGATTAACTTCTTAAATGGGCGGGGGGCGAAAAAAGAGAAAAGTTTCGATGGCTCATCGCCAAAGCGTCATAAAATGATATCGTGAGGGGAAGTAAGTATACTTCACTTCCATTCCATTCCCAGGTTTAGTCACATTTTGGGCTTTATGTGGCTCGATGAGCTCTATCGATTGAGCCATAGCCGAGGTCAATCGGTCCACTCTGCCACTTGTGAGCCATAAAAATGTGCTCTAATTTTGGTTATAGGACCACAGTTTCCGACCTATATCTAGGCTCAAGAACCGAATTCAGTCTTCAAAAACACATGGGGTTGTAGCCCTGATAGTACTAAGGAAAGGAAAAAGAATTAAAAAACCTTTAGTTCAAAAATGTTCCAGGTCAAAGAGAAAACTGAGAATCAGTGAAAAACTGGACAAAAAATAAAACTAAAATCGTTCATAGGTTACCATTCGGAACCGGACAACCTGGGTTCCAATGGAATTTTCACGCGGAGATTACAAAAATGAAAATCACTCGTCCGGTTTCTGGAATTTCTGGGTTCACGTCTGGGGACCCATTTTAAAAATGAGAAAGATTATATAATTAAATGAAGACGTGGTGGCCTTTCTGATTTTCTATAGCACCGCAGGTCCGCAACTCATTCTAGTCAGTACCATACAATGTGAAACATATTTATTTACTCTCGATAAAAATTCCAAAAAAAATTAAAAAGAAGCAAATCCTGAGTATCAAATATATACAATATTTCTCTTCTTCTAAACTAAAAATTCCCCCCAATCGTTCAAATTTTCCTCACTCCAGGTCGATCATCGGCAGCGAAAACCAGCTTATCTATGGACCTTTTGTAGTAAAATCGTTGAGTGATAAGGGCCAGGATGGAGATTACCTGGAAAGGGAAAACCTTAAAGGCGCATGGGCTTTGAAAAATTTGAAAAAAAAAAAGAAAAAAGAAATTGCCTCCAGTGGGTTTGAACCTGGGTCCTTTCTGCCAGAGATCAATAGCGCAACCGGCTGCGCCACGCGGCCGAGGAGGCACGGCGCCGCTTCCCGACCACGTGGCGCAACCGGTAGCACTGTTGATCTCTGACAGACTAGACCCGAGTTCAAACCCCCGGGCGTCATTTTTTTTGTTTTTTTTTGCTCTTCCCCAGGGCACCACCAAGCCTACCTGCATCACTCCAAGTGTCGTCAATAGTAACGTGTTGCTCACAAATCCGTGCCCCTGCCCTTTTGTTTCAGGACACTTCTGGGATGACTTCTGCTCCAATTTCAGCTTCTCCTCCTGTGGCTCATTCTCCAAAATCAACATTTTGGGGGTCTCCACCTCCAAAGTGATATTAAAATCATCATTTCCCTTATGACTCCGAGGGCTTCTATGCTGGTAAACCGAGGCTTTGGTGGGGTAGGGTAAGGGGTCCAGTTCCGTGTTTTCCATAGTTTTGGAGATGGTTTCCACGTGGAAGATTTCTGGAGAAGGGAAGCTTTGGGGGTGTTTGCGGACTTGGCATCAAATCTGACGACAATTTCGTTTTTGCCCGTAAAATCTAGTGTTTTGTACGCAAACACTAGCTCTGCCGTGTTAGCAGACTTGGCATCAAATTTTACGATAAGTTAGTAAATCCGATGCCGTGTACGCAATCAAAAGCCCAAGCGGCTATCGCGGTGTTTGCGTACCCAACGCCAGAGTTCACGCGCAAAATTCAAAATGTCGTAAAATCTGATGCCGGGTACGCAATCTCCAATTTCGCGGCTTTTGCAGACTCGGCACCGAACTTGACGACAATTCAGTTTTTGAGCGTAAAATCTAGTGCCGAGTACGCAAACGCTTTCTTCGCGGTGTTTGCTTACTCGGCATCATATCTCACGCCAATTATTATTTTTTTCGCTTACTGCCGTAAAATCTGACACCCTGTACACAAGCAACATCCTCTCTGACACTTGTGGAGGTGTTTGCGTACTCCACACCAGATTTGACGACATTTCAGTTTTTGCGCGTAAAATCTGTTGCCAAGTACGCAAACACCATGGTTTTACAGCTCTACGTTCTCAAAATTCCCCACCTCTCTTCGGCAGTTTCTCCGGCTCCGCCACCAATGGAATCCTTGGAATTTTATTCTTCTTAAATTTCTCCTGTGCTATTTCCAGTCCATACTCATTGACTCCAGCATTCGGAGTTGTTCTCCTGGTGCCCGAATTCAAATTCACAGAGTTATCCTGACCATAACCTTCCCCAGATTCCAGGTTAGGGAAGTCGTACCCATTCTGTGGTTGATATTTGGAGGATGCAGTCGGGGAGGAATTGTTCTGAAAAAAAAGCAAAAAAAATTTGAAAAAAAAAATGCCCCAAATGGAACCGAACCTCACTACATTATTCCTCAAAAAATAAAAAAAATTACTAGCACGAGTGGGGTTCGAACCCACGCGGTGTTATCCACCATTGGAACTTAAGTCCAACGCCTTAACCACTCGGCCATCGTGCTACATTTTGAACGGGGGTAGAACATTGCTAGAGAAGAGGAGGGGAGAGAAAAGGGGGAGGGGGAGAGAAGGAAGAAGAGGAGCAGGAATGTGGGTCAGCGGGTCGGGGGTTGTGACGACGGAAGAGAGATAATAGGGAAGAAGAGAGTGTAGAGAAAAAGGAGGAGATGGTGGGGAAATCGAGAAGTCAGTCGGAAAAAAAAATGAGAGGAGAGGAAAAAAATTTGATAATAATTGTGGTTTTGGAATCGGAAAATTATAATTTTCCTAAAAAATTTTTCCTGAATTTGTTTTTCTCTTTTTTTCCGTCTAGCCCCAATAAGACCGATTTTCCAAATTCGTTACCGGCTGCCCCACCAGCAGCGGCTGCGCTACCAGTACTATTTTTCATAACATTGAGTCCTGGGTCCCGCCACGAAATCTACCGTATCTCTATCAACTTGACCCCAAAAGCTACAAAAGCATCAGGTTTGAAATCAGCTCAAAAAGACGGTCAGAATGAGTATAATCATGACTAGTTTCTGAGCAGTTTTGGATTTTTTTTTGGATTTTGGGTCCCACCACGAAAATTGAAAAATCTACCGTATCTCGGTCAATTTTTGTCCAACCAAAATGAAAATTATATAGTTGAAATCAGTGTTAAAAGGGCTTCAAAATGAGTATAATCATGACTAGGTTCTGAGCAATTTAAGATTTTTTCGAATTTTTGGGTCTCGCAACGAAAATATAAAATCTACCGTATCTCGGTCAATTTTTTTCTAATCACAATGAAGAATATACCGTTGGAATCAGCGCAATAAACCGGTTTGAATGAGTATGATAATGATTAGGTTCTGAGCAAAAATATTTTTTGGGTGGCCGCGTGGCGCAGCCGGTAGCATTATTGACCTCCAAGAGACCGAACCCGGGTTCAAACCCCCGACCAGCTGAATTTTTTTGGAATATTTATTGAAACTCACCTCTTCTTCCTGCACCACTTTCAGCCGGTCCCGGTCACCATCCTCCCGAGCCGTCGTGGTCCTGTAGGTGGTAGTGGAATATGCTCGGGCCCTGGCTGTCGTGGTCCTATGCCCCTCTTCAGAAGTGTTTTCGATCCTTGGGGGTAGGGTCTCCACAGCTTCATTTCTCTCTCCAATCTCCTTATTTTTGTGTTTGACATAGTGCACTTTGATGGGTCCCAGGTCCATTGGCCGGCATATTGGGGGCTGGAATTTCAGGTTTAAAATAGGAGGTCTTGCCACGTTTGGGGAAAATCCTACTGTAGCAATTTCAACTTTTCTTGTCAAGACCCTCAACTGTACTAAATTCTGATTTTCCGTGTCGAGACCCTCATTTTTTGACCTACCGAAATACCCTCACAACCGTTCTCCTGTTTTTGGCATGTGGTGATTTGACACGAAAAATGGACCATCACTTGATCCGCATATCGAAATGCCCTGACTGCAGTGAATGCTGATTTGAGGTCGGTGGAGTAGGTGACCTCGGGGAAGAGGGAGAAATCTGTGACGCATCTGGAAGGATTTAGAGGGTTTTCTACTGGAAATAGGCTGAAAAGAGAAGATCTGTCGTTGAATTTGACGCCGTGTACGCAAACACCAAGCTTTGCGGACCGGGGATCACATTATACGATGATTCTGAACGTGCGCGTGAAATATGATGTCCAGTTCGCAAACACCACCTCTGGAGTGATGGTGTCAGTTGCGATGGTGATTGCGAACCTGGCATCACATCCTACGACAATTTTGAATTCGCCCGTGAACTCGTGTGTCGAGTACGCAAACACCACATATGGTGTGAGTCACCGCGTGACCTGTGTTGAGGTGGTGTAGGTTGAGGCAGTGTTTGCGGGCTTGGCATCGTATTACGACATTTCAGTATTTGCGCGTAAAATCAGGTGTCAAGTACGCGAACACCACCCCTAGACTGGTAGTGTCAGTGGTTGAGGTGTTTGCGGACCCTGCATTATATCATACGACAATTCTGATTTTGCGCGTAAAATCAGGTGTCAAGGACGCAAACACCACCTCCGAAGTGATTTTGTAGGTTGTAGCTGTGTTTGCGGACTTGACATCTGATCTTACGGCGATTCTGATTCTGCGCGTTAGATCTGATGCTGTGTTCGCAAACACCACCTCTGGAGTAATGATGTCAGTTATGCAGGTGTTTACGGACTCGAAACCATATCTTACGGCAATTCTGATTTTGCACGTTAGATACGATGCCGAGTACGCCCACAGCTTCAGTGATGGAGGTGTTTGCGGACTTGACGCCGCATCCTACGACATTTTTGACTTTGCGCGTCAAATCAAATGCGATGAACGCAATCGTCCTCTTCAGAGCTTTGGCGGGGTGTGCGGACTTGGCACCTTATCCTACGACAACTCTAAAACTGCGCGTAAAATCGGGTGCACCACCTTCGGTGTTTGCGGACTCTGCACATTATCCTACAACATTTTCTGCCAAAAAACTCACCCCCTCTCATCGATAAACTGAAAATCTTTCCCTGACTCATCCCGTACCACACACGAATGCACAACGAATCCGAAGCGGTCTGAAAAACAAGGTTACCTCCAATAGAAGGGCCCCCAACGGGAATCACGATTCTTTCGGTGCCCTTCTATTAGAGGTTCGGTCCCACTCACCACTATCACACGTCCATTTATGGACCACAATGTCTCCAACGTTTGCAAACTTCACAATTGGACCGTTTAGGGAGCCGGACAACACGTCATACCGGCATTTTGGAGCATTTCTGCTCTGAAGAGAGGTGGAGGGGATGTCTCTGAAAATTTGGGGTATTGGACCAAACAGTGGGGGCGTGGCCTGGGTACTGTAGAGGTCCCAAGGTACCTGGGGTCTTCAGCCTAGTGAAGTGAAGCCCCAGAGGATGGTGGGCGTGGCTAGGAGGGCCCCCCAATTCCAAAACACAAAACTCACGATACATTTATTCTTTGCTGGAGCACTGATTCCTGTTGCCTATAAATGCAGTTTAGGCGGTAGGCCTTGTCAAAAGAGGTGATGAAAAGCGGGTGATGCTGAATGATTACGGTTACGTCGTAGGAGATTGAGGGCGGAGCCACCTGAAGAATTTTAGGACCTTTAATATAAGGGTACCAATTTTGACAAAATTTCAGGGATTTTTCCAGAATTTTCCGAGATTTTTCCGTGAATTTTCCGGATTTTCTCAGAATTTTTCTGTGATTTCTCCGGGATTTTTCCGGAGCTTTTCTGTGATTTTCCGGAATTTCTCAGAATTTTTTCTGGAATTTTCCGGGAATTTCTGGAAGTTTTTTTTTTGATTCGCGGAAAAGAAAAAAACCCGGCAAACGGATTAGAGAAAAACAATTTCAGCGGTGCCCTTGTATTAGAAATCCAGACGAAAACCTACATTCCTTCTCCTTCTCACATTACATGGTCCTCTGAACGGGAGATCCATAATGATGGGTTGATTGGTCAGGCGGGTACAGTAGTTGAGGTGGCAGACTCTGGAAAAAATTTCACACTTGAGATTTTCCTAGAACCTAGTCATGATCATACTCATTTTGAAGCCCTTGACACGCTGATTTTAACTATATAATTTTCATTTCGATTGGACAAAAATTGACCGAGATACAGTAGATTTTGTGTTTTCGTGGTGGAACCCAAAATCTTCAAAAACACAAAAATGGACGGAACCTGGTCATGATTATACTCATTTTGAAGCTCTTGAAATGCTGATCTTAAAAATATAATTTTTATTGTGATTGGATCGAAACTGATCGAGATACGGTACATTTTGTGTTTTCGTGGTGGGACCCAAAATCTTCAAAAAAAAATAAAATAATAAATGCTCAGAACCCAGTCATGACTATACTCATCCGAACCGGCTTGATGAGCTGAATCCGAATCTAGTATTTTCTTGTACGGAACCTAGTCATGATTATACTCATCTTGAAGCCCTTGAAACGCTGATCTCAAACATATAATTTTTATCTGGATTGGACGAAAATTGACCGAGATACGGTAGATTTTGTCTATTCGTGGTGGGACCCAAAATTGAAAAATTAAAGTTTTAAAATGTCACAGTTTTATAATGTCGCAGTCTCCAAATGACGCAGTTTCGGAACCCCAGTTACTTCTATGAAAAGGACACCCAAAATCTAAGACCCTGGTACCAGGCAACTAGTTATAGTACCTACAATCTTTAGGTGCCCTTCTATTAGAGGACTTTCGGCCGGTTCCCCTAACCATTCCCCACCAAAAAAAAAGTATTTAGTTTGTGGGAAACAATGTCCTTGGACAGTTACACTTCCTTTCATTTCTCCCCACCGCTATCCATCCATACCAGGCATTCCTCACAAAATAAATAAACATTTTTTGTTGCCTATTCTTCCCCACCGAAAAAAAGTTGCATTCACCTAAACTCTCAAGTGCATATTACTACCACTATATATGGGTCAATGAGATCGATATACTCACGTTTGTGGAAAGAATCCACGTACGTAGACGTGCCCGCCGAATGTGCCGGTGGGGCTGATGTGCAGGCGGATGCCCTCGGAGCCGCATTCCTGGAAAAGTTGGGGTTGAAAATAGTCAGGGACTTTTAGGAACATGGGGCTTGAAGTGAAAAAAAAAACAAAAAAATTCTGCTGGTCGGGAGTTTGAACCTAGGTCTAGCTTGTCAGAGGTCAGTGGTGTTACCGGCTGCGCCATGCGCGGACCCAGAATAAAAATTTCTCGGATTCTAGTCATGGCTATACTCATCTTGAAGCCCTTTAAACACTGATTCCGAATAAGTAATTTTCATTTCGATTGGACGAAAATTGACCGAGATACGGTAGAATTGATATTTTCGCGGCGGGACCCGAAAATCCCAAAAATCGGTAATTTCTCAGAACCTAGTCATGATTATACTCATTCGAACCGTTTTGATGAGCTAATTCTAAATTTGACGGTCTCGTAGTTCTCGGTGAAAAATTGACCGAGATACGGTAAGTTTGATATTTTCGTGACGGGACCCAACACCTTGAAAATCGGAAAATTACTCAGAACATGGTCATGATTATACTCATCCAAACCGGTTTGACGAGCTGATTTCAAGTTTGGCGGTTTTATGGGATTTGAGGCAAAGTTGACCGAGATACGGTAGATTTGCTATTTTCGTGGTGGGACCCAAGAACCCCGAAAAACAGAAAATTGCTCAGAACCTAGTCATGATTATACTCACTCAAACCGTTTTGATGAGCTGATTTCAAACTTTACGGTTGTGTAGCTCTCTGAACAAAATTGATCGAGATACGGTAGATTTTGTGTTTTCGTGGTGGGACCCAAAAATCCCAAAAATCCCAAAATTTCTCAGAACCTAGTCATGATTATACTCACTCAAACCGTTTTGATGAGCTGATTTCAAACTTTACGGTTGTGTAGCTCTCTGAACAAAATTGATCGAGATACGGTAGATTTTGTGTTTTCGTGGTGGGACCCAAAAATCCCAAAAATCCCAAAATTTCTCAGAACCTAGTCATGATTATACTCATTCAAACCGTCTTTTTGAGCTGATTCTAAATTTCACGGTTTCATAGTGCTCCGTAGTAAAATGGCTGAATTACGGCACAGCTCAGCCGGTAACGCGCTTGGTTGGCAAGCTGAGACCCCCTCAGGTTCGACCCCCATCAGAGCTTTTCTTCTATTTTTTTCCCCACTTACCAATCTCGGCGGTGACATTTGCGTATAATAAAAGTTATAGTCAATCTTGTTATTCTGAGCAACGACTATCCTCAGGAGCACCAACAATATCGTCTCAATCCAGTCCATCCTTCTCCTTCATGGACCAGCTGGAATATTATTACGAGATCCTTTTCTTCTGACGCAATCGCCTCTCTAATAGCTTAGGGGAAGTACTTTGTATGGGGGAAGGAACGCAACGGTTCGTCCCGCCGTCGTCGCAAACCGTCGGGGAATATAACAAACACATACACAAAAGGACGGAAAAAGTAGAAAAGGGGGCGGAGCCTATTGGGGATGATGATGATGATGATGGCATTGGATGAGGAGGTGGTGGTGGTTTTTTGGAGATTTGATGATGGCGCCATCGGGAAAAAAGTTAGAGGATATTTGTGCCAAGGACCCCCCAATGATGACATGTAATTAGGGGATGTGTTATGTAAGATTGTATATATACGAGACTGGGAACACCTTTTTTTTGTTTTGGTTTTGGATTCTTGGGAATGTTTTCTTTGTTAGTTATACAAGATGGAGTTTGAGGAACTATGGGGGTCAAGGATAATATCAAAATTTTTGAAACTTCATTAGTTCATGCTGCTTGTAAACTGCTGGTTGTAATTAGTTACGGTACATACTACAGTAGTATAGGTTCAAAGAAGAGTATCTCAGTTGTCTTTAGAGCTAACAAAAAGTGTTCGACTGAAAAAATGTTCAAAATGAATTGGCAAACATTTCTTTAGTGGGTCACATTTTGATAGCATGAAAAGTGACCGAGATATGCTGCTTGGAACATACAGTATTAGCGTGGCCTGTATCATCGAGTTAGTATATGTTCCGGGCATCATAGCTCGGTTGCCTTTAGAGCTATCAGTAAGTTATCAACCAATGAAATGTTCAAAATTTATTGACCAAAGCTTCTCTAATTGATAACTTTTTGATACCTCTAAAGGCAACTGAGATATGCTGCTCTGAACATTTAGTACTGCGTACAACCAATTAAGCGTAGATAGTCATTTAACTTACAGTCTCAACAGCGAGCCTCAACAATTGTTCGTTCTTAAGAGGAATTTAGGGGCGGAGCGGAAGTCCAAGAAAAAATTAAGAGCATTTTTTTTTGCAAACTTTGTCAGTTCATGGTAGATTGCAATATTGCTTAATTTTATGAAAAGGGACCGTGAAACCTGTAAAAACCTGTACCAGGTATTCAAAGCGGTATACCTCAGTGGTCTTTAGAGCTATCAAAAAGTTTTTAACTAATAAAATGTTCAAAATATATTGGTAAACAATTCTCTAGTTGATCACTTTTTGATAACTCCAAAAACAACCGAGATACTCTATTATGAAAGTACTGTACAAGAGAAGTATGGTTTCAAGTCGTTTAACTTCATTGCTCCGCAATTTTTGGTGGGGATTCAATTCGATAAGTATGATTTTGATGCGAAACTTGACAGACTTTTTTTAGCTATAGACAGTTTAATCTATGCATAGTTTCAGCTCTTGACGTTTCAGTTATCAGGTTCACTTTATTGTTTTCTGAAAGGTCTCATCACGCTGGACGATATTACTCTACTTTTGCAAGAATATGGCAAATTAGAGCACGTTTCCCGACTTTTCTTGCCTAAAAAACCGGTTTTTGCACCATTTTGAAAAATACAAATCGTACAGTACACGTTTCTCCGTATTGACACCCACGCTGCGCCTTTAAGGTTACTAGTGAGCTTCAACAAGGTCCTTATTTGACCATTTTACGGCATAAATGCTCCACTTGGAAACTCGGATCTCATTTTCTGACCGTTTGTTCAGACTATTGCCAAAATAGATACAGTAAGACGTTTTCGCTGCGAGACCTTCCTTTTTTCCAGTGCAGCTCCATTTCTCCATTAACTTCTAAACTTTTTTTTTGGGGAGGATCAGCTTCTGTTCGCTTTCCTTTACTATTTTGTTATTTCTGACTGTTTCCTGTCCCATGATCCCTTTTCCTTTCGAACCTAATCCATTTTTTTTTTTCGCGTCTTCATCATCACGCAATAACTTGTTGCTTATAGATTATTTTCTCCTCCGTTTTTGGTCAGTTCACGAATAGCTTTCTTTTCTCTCTCTCTCTCTCTCTCTTTCCTTTTCTATTTGGTGGAACAGATTAGGCTTAGGATTTGAAACTTTTCTTTCTTTTGTCGGAGAGATTCCAATGGCATCTCATTATACTTTCAAACAAGAATTTTAGATGGTAGCTGAAGGGAAAAAAGAAGAGGTGTTTAGTGGTTATAGGCAGGGATGGGCTGGAAATTGGGTCTGCTAGGAAAAAAATACAAATTACAACGATCTAACAGTGGTAATGAGCTGGGTAATTGGATAGGAAACTGTTACTATGGATAATGGGGATGTAATGTTTGTGGGGGGGGGGTGTCTGCGGATGCGGCATCATATCTTACGACGATTTTGCCTTTGGGACCATACTTACATGCCACATACTTGTGATGGACCGGGGCTTCCCACGAATTTTCAAGGCGCGGAAAATTCCCGCGAATTTTCAAAAATCGAAAAAATATTCCCAAATTTTGTGCTCCATGGTTACACGGTAAGTTTTTTTGTACGAACAATTTTTTTCTCGGCTTCTACGCTCCATCTCACTCGGACTTTTTCAAATTTCATATTGCGTCTTTAAATTCTGACAGTAAGCCGCGCTTAAGCCGAAGGAGCGCGCACCATGTTTCCAGAGCACTTTTCAGTAACCACTTTCGATAAAATTCTGTCAATGTTATATTCAACATGATGCGAAGAAACATTTCTATTCAATTTGATTAGACCCTGATTTTTAATTTTCCAAACAAAATGAGAAAAATGCCTACGTATCGCTGAGTCGCGCCGCAGTTGGCATGCGACCATACAGTAAGACAGAGCCCGCGAATGAAACCTTTTGAAAACACGTACAAAAAAATTTACAGTAGGGTTTTTGAGCAGTAGTTTTGGGTTTTTGGAGCATTATAGACAATTTTGATGAATTTCGAGAGAAAAAATGTAAAATTTTCTGAAAAAGTGCAAAATTTTTTTTAAAAAGTTCAAAATCTCTCGTTTTTGGAACTAAAAACTCCTGAGGCCGTATTCATGAACGTTTTCAGAGTGAAAATGCAGTGTTAATTTTTCACGTGAAAATGGAATTAGTACTGCATTTTCACTCTGAAAATGTTCATGAATACGGCCTCTGAATTCATCGTATATACCTCATTTTTGAGCTGAAACGTTCCAATTTGAATAGCAAAACACAATTTTCAGCCACAAGATTGGGATGAAAAGTTCATTTTTTCAGTAACAGCTCTTTTTTCATGCTGATTTAGTCCTAAAAATCTTGCTATTGTTCGAAAAAAAACATAGAGTTTTTGAGAGAAAAACTCGATTTCCAATCAAAATTTTGGATCAATTTTGACCTGAAATGCTATTTTCCCTCTTGAAAATGTTCATTTTTAGTATCCAAGCCTCAATTTTTCTTCGCAAATCACTTCAGACTCCAGTCTTCTATTATAATTTTTATTCAATAAAATTCTCTCAAAAAAATTATTTGTAATCAGAAAAAACAAAAAAAAGGTCACCGATGAGAAATGCACGGCATCAAAAAAGGGGAAATAACAAGGGGAATTATGTACAGAAAATTGGTGGGGATAAATTGAAAAAAAGGAAAAATACACGTTTCAAGGAGTGAGGTTTTGACTTTTCGACGAAAGTCATTGAGTAAAAAAAATTTTTTTTTTTGAAAATTGAAAAAAATTCAAAAAAATTATTATCGATCGGAAAGCTCTGGCGGTGGGTTATAAATGGTCTTCTCCTTATAATAAACCTCCTCATGTTCCTTATCACAAATCAACATAATCGATGCTCCGAGGGTGAACAAGGTGGCACCCCACGCGATACCGTATGACCAATCGACTTCCCAATTCCGGCGGCTACCGTAATCACTCATTTGACTGTAGAATATCACTGGGAAGATGATCAGGGCGATCAGGTAGAAGATCACTGCAAAAAATCGATAATTTTTAGGAAAAAATGGGTCAGATCGGATGAAAGTGGCCTAAAATCGACTGAAAAAAGTCCCGAATTTTCGATAAAAAAAATTTGTTAAAATTGGGCTGAAAATGGCTCAGAAATCATATGAAATTAACTAAAAATGGCCTATTTTGACCTAAATTCATCGAAAAATGCCCTGAAATGCCCAAAAAATTCCCAAATAATGCCCAATTGCTCAGACTAAAATAACTCACTTGCTCCTGCAGCCGTATACGTGGCGAATCGATACCACGTGTATTTTCCACGAACATCTGATTTACTGAGTCCAACGATATTGAGAAGAGTCGAGATGGCAGTCAAGGCGAGTCCAATGAACAGGAGAGCCGCCACGATTTTCAGGAACACTGAAAAATGAGTTAGTTAGGCATTTAGGCGAAAAAAACCGAAAGAATCTCCAAAATTTTCTGGAATTCAGACTCAAATCGAGGTCCGGTCCGATCTGGTCCAGTCCGATCCGGTCCGGCCCGTCTAACCCGATCGAGTCCGGTTTGGACCAGTTCAGTCTGGTACGATCCGGTCCGGGCCAGTCTGATCTACTTCAGTCCGGTCCGGCCCAGTCAAGCCCTGTTCGGTTCGGTTCGATAGGGTCTGGGCCAGTCTGGGTCAGTCCGGTCCAGTCCAGTTCCTGTCTGGCCCGGGTTGGTCTGGGCCAGTCCAGTCCAGCTTGGTCCAGTTGGGTCCGGGTCCGGTCTAGTCTGATACGGTCCGATCCGATTCGGCCCGGTCTGGTCTGGTCCGGTCCAGTTCGCTCCGGTCTGGTCTGGTCTGGTCGGGTATAGCTAACTAGGGAACCTTCAGAAATGT
>GL380372.1:3455-21342 GCA_000143925.2 Caenorhabditis brenneri
ACGGTGAATTTTTTTGTACGTGTTTTCAAAAGGTTTCATTCGCGGGCTCTGTCTTACTGTATGGTCGCATGCCACTGCGGCGCGACTCATGCGATACGTAGTCATTTGCCTCAATTTGTTGAAAAATCAAAAATCAGGGCCTAAGCTTTTTTTGAATTAAATTGAATAGAAATTTTTCTTCGCATCATGTAGAATACAATATTAACGGAATTCGATTGGAATTTGTTACTGAAAAGTGCTCTGGAAACATGGTGCGCGCTCCTTCGGCTTAAGCGCGGCTTACTGTCAGATTTTGAAGACGCAATATGAAATTTGTAAAAGCCCGTGTGAGATGGAGCGTAGAAACCGAGAAAAAAATCGGACGTACAAAAAAATTTACCGTGAATTAATTGAAAAATCAGACTTTGATGTGCAGGTTTTACGGTAACAAAAACGCGAGATGCAAATAAACTTTGGACACTGCTATGTTTGCATTTTTGTAGTTCGTAGCAACTTTGAACGAAACATTAAAAAAAGTGAAAACTTTTCTCGAAATTAAATTGCTATTTCCAGATACAACCTCTTGTTGAAAGCAAGTCTCTTTTGACATATATGTTTGCAATCGATCATGTCAACCATGATATTTATTATGAAACCAGTGACGACAAACGGGAGCATAGAATTCGACGTGTGAACATTAACACCAGGAAGACTGAAGTCATAACTTCCAACTATGAGACCCATTCATTTTCTATGGCTTATCACAACGGATTCATCTACTGGTTTGACTACACGGATGAAGAGCTTCGAGTCCTGGAGGTGGCTAGAAAAGGTGCCCGTGCTCACAGAGTTCTAAAAAACCAACATTGGCGGGCACCAGCCTCTAGCATGGTTGTTAATGATTCCCTCCACCAGTTGGAGCCGTCTGCCAGAAATCCATGTGCAGAATTGGACTGCCCTTGGATTTGTGTGACTGTTCCTGGGTTCACTGCCAAGTGTCTCTGTCCAGATGGGTACACACCTTCAGTTCTAGGTACCACCTGCATTCCACCGTTGACCGAAACTGGGGAACATGATAACCTCATCGGGTTGAAATTATTGTCAGAGTACTGTAAGACAGGAGTGGGTTGTCTGAATGGAGGATCTTGTCGAGAAGTGTCGAATAAGATTGTCTGTGATTGTGTGGAACCTTATGACGGATTGTACTGTGAACGACGGGAGCCTGTACTATCTGATGAGGCCATTTTGATCTTAATCCTTGTCATCATTCTTCTTATACTTTTGATTGCAATTGGTTACGGCGTCTATTGGTTTTTCTTCTTGCACAGAAGAAATAACAAGGATGGCGTTGCTGATACAGTATCAATGGTTTCAAAATCAACGATCGGCGGAGCCGTGTACTATGAGAATGATGCGGTGTCGCTGGGATAAACTCCCACTTTTTGGGCGAATACTCACATGCTTGCTGATCTTTTACTTTTTCTCATACGCTAGAATTTTCTCTTCTGCTATAGTTGATCTTTCGCTATGATATATTGCTCATATCTATTTTCTCATCTGCTATGCTGTCTTATTTGTTGTGAATATTCTCATTTACTATTGCAATGACTAATAAGAAAGTCGATAGCAAATGAGAAAACGTCAAATAGCAAAAGATCAACTATAGCAGAAGAGAAAATCCTAGCATATGAGAAATAGTGAATGATCAGCAAGCGTATGAGTATTTGCCGTCGTTTTGAAAATGGCGAAGCCACATTGTGAAATTCGTATTCAGGGCTCTCATTTTGTCTCATTTTTTACTGTCAAATGTTCAACTAAAAAAAACGGGTCTCACCTAAACATTGTATTATAAATGTTTTCATTCCTAAATTTTATTCAAAAGTCACTTACTGCGTCGTTTGCACCGCACGCATATCCGGAATTTTTTTCACATTTTATTCTGAGCAATTTTCGGGGTAATACCACAAAAGCTACCGTAACTCGGCCAATTTCGAATTTAGGACAATGAATTTAGGCTCATTTTGATCAGCTCACACGAAGGTGCATCGATGGAGGTAGGAATGCGCGCTCTAATGAGAAAATGCGTGAAATTAGGCCTAAAAAAGCTCACCACGGCGATGATAAATAATTATATCGCTCGATTTTTTGAAAAATATTATATTTTATTGTTATAGAAACAGTAAAAAAATTTTGGGAATTTAAATTTCAAAATTGGCTGAATAAATTTTAGGTAAAAAGGCCTAGCAGATAGAGCGCACTTTCTGACATACCCTGATGTACCTTCGTGAGCTCATCGAGCCGGTTTTAATGAGTACAATCATGATTAGGTATGGAAAAAAAATGTTGGGTTACGGTAGGAAATTTTCGTGGCGGGACCCAAAATAAGAACTTCTCCGCAAATTTTTATTTTCCTGTTATTCGATTTTTAACGCTCAGAAAAATTTTTTTTTAGAGAGAGAGAGACGCAGACAGCCTAGCCTCCCGTTTTCAGCAGAGCGCATTTTCATCATTTCTTTCCATTTTTTTGAACAAATTGCAAAATTGAAAATTGGAAAAAACACGTGAACTTTTCCCACGAAGTTCTAACCTTCTACGTCAAAATTTCCCAAAAGGGCACCCCCAAAAATATTTCCCACAATATTTTTCGAAAAACATTTTCTCAACGAAAAACAAAAGGATGACACGTGTTCACTGGTTGATATTTCTCATCGTCTGCCCAATTTTTGTCGTCTCTCAAAAACTTAGCGATAAAATTTACAAAAATGTCACCGAAATCGTGTACTTGGGTAAGTGCGCTCTATTGCAAATTTGAATTTTTCGCTGGGTTTTGGCGGGAATTCGAATTTTTCGAAGCAAAAATATCTGAGAACGGCGCTGGTATATAGTTTTAGAATAGTGAATCACTTACGAGTCCTAGGTTCTTTCACAAAAATTGTTCTGAGCAATTGTTTGGTCTCGGCACGAAAACTATAATAACTCGGTCAGTTTTGGGTCTAGAAGCATGAATTCAGGCGCATTTTCATTAGATCGCCAAGACGATTCGAAAGAGTATAATTATGACTAGGTTTGAGGGAAATTTTTATTCTGAGCAATTTTTGGGTCCCACTTTTGGATCTTAATTCCACCGTATCCGGAATTTATGGTTTTTGACTGAAAAAAATTAGATAACTAGCAAACCAAGACGCTTCGAATGAGTATGAACATGGCAAGGTTCTGGGAATTTTTTTAATTTTCGGGTCTCGCCACGAAAATTTTCTACCGTAATCCAAAATTTTCTCCAATCCTTGTCATGAATATACTCATTCGAACCGGCTAGGTGAGCTGATCAAAACGCGCCAATTTTCTGTGCTCCATAGTAAAAACTGACCGAGTTACGGTATTTCGTGTCGAGACCCAAAATTGCTCAGAATAAAATTTTTCTCAAAACCTAGTCATGACTATACTCATTCGAACCGGCTTGAAGAGCTGATCACAATACGCCAAAATGCATACTCATACGATCAAAAGCTGCAGAGATACAGTACGTTTTAGATTTTCGTGACGAGACCCATTTCAGAAAATTTCTTGAAACCTAGTCATGACTATACTCATTCGATCCGTCTTAACGAGTTGATCAAAACGCAGTTATTTTCACAGTTCTAGACGCAAAACTAACCGAGATACAGTAGAAACTCCAAAATTGCTCAGACTAAAATTTTTTTCGAAACCTAGTCATGACTATACTCATTAAAACCGACTCAACGAGCTGATCAAAACGCGCCAGTTCTTAGTGTTCCACAGTCAAAACTGACCGAGTTATGGTTTTTCGTAGCGAGACCCAAAAATTGCTCAGACTAAAATTTTTTCTCGAAACCTAGTCATGACTATACTCATTAGAACCGGCTCAACGAGCCAAGTTCATTGCTCATAATTCCAGCCCACAAATACCAACCGAAATTCGCCCCCTGCAAAAAAGGAGTGATGAAAGCGTTCGATCAACCCCATTTCGTCGTGGATCCAGATGGAACCAATTTCACGAGGGAATTCCAATGTTGTTCCACGTGTGAAACGCTAAAAATCAATTTCGGTCCAAGGAATCTCTCAGCGAAAATGTGCTGCATGCCAGAATTAATAGTGATGGATCACAATTTCAACCCCACCGTCATCAAAAAGATCGTGCCACCGGATATGAATGAGATGCAATATCGAGAAGTCAATGGACACAAGAATCCAAGTTTCGGAGCAGGAGCCAAAGGATGGGCCTTCATTGCGGCCGGTCTTACTCAGACTATCATCATGGCCATGGTCATATTTGTTTGGCACGCTACGAAGGAGAGAATCGCGTTGGAATGTGTGCCGGACTGTGATTATGAGTATGAGAAGGAGATCAAAGTGTTCAATCCGTCGAAGAGTGCAATGATGTCGGAGAATATGAACTCGGATTTGATGTCTGTTGGAGCGATTTAGGAAAATAAATTATTCTGAGCAATTTGCGTCTGATGGCGATGAAATTATGCGCATTTTGATCAGCTCGTCGAGACGGTTTGAATGAGTATAATCATGACTAGATTTGGTGAAAAATTTTATTCTGAGCAATTTTTGGGTCTCGACACGAAATACCGTATCTCTATCAGTTTTGACTATGGAGCACTGAAAATTGACGCGTTTTGACCAGCTTGTCGAGACGGTTCAAATGAGTATAGTCAAGACAACTTGAGGGAAAATTTTTTCAAATGGGTCTCGCCACGAAATACCGTAACTCGGTCAGTTTTGGCTATGGAGCACTGAAAATTGGTGTGTTTTGATCAGCTCGTCGGGACGGTTCGAACGAGTATAATCATGACTACATTTGGTGAAAAATGTTATTTTGAGCAATTTTTGGGTCTCGACACGAAATACCGTAACTCGGTCAGTTTTGAGTCTAGTACTATGAAACTAGGCGCGTTTTGAAAAGCTCGTCGAGACGGTTCAAATGAGTATAGTCATCACTAGATTTGGTTAAACATTTTATTCTGAGCAGTTTTGGGTCTCGACACGAAATACCGTAACACGGTCAGTTTTGGGTCTAGAACTATGAAATTGAGTGCATTAGAGTATAATCATGACTACATAACGAGAAAAGTTTAAAATGGGTCTCGCAACGAAAATCATATTTCTGGTAAAAAATTGGGAATATAATGGAAAAAACCGATAAAATGCTGGGAAAACTACAGTATATTCTCAGCAATTTTGCCGGTATCTTTCGATTGTAGATCAAAACCCAGGACACCCCAACCTAAAAAAAAACAAGGAGGTAGATCAAAGGAAGATTTCGTCCAAACAGTTATCCGCTTTTCGGTCAATTTTCAGCTAAAATGCACATTTTCCCATAGTTGTGATTTTGAAGCCCGGCCCGGAGTAGCCCGGAAGCCCGGCCCGGCCCGGTAAGCCCGGATAATTTTTTTTTTCGAATTTTTCCCAATTTTTTTCAAAAAAAAATTTTTTTTTTCAATAGTTTTTGTAATGAAAGCATTAAAGTGTTTTGCTATCAAGGAATTATTGTAAAACAAACTCATGAAGCTCAAAAGCTACACTAACTATTGTTATTCAACGGGTTTTGAAAAAAGTTCAAAATTCGCGCCTCTTGTCCGGCCCGGCCCGGCCCGTCACAACTATGCATTTTCCCTTTAATTTTTCCGCCTATTTACCAGAAAAAGTGTAAAGATCACTGGCAAAACAGGTGATTAATCACACACAATCACGCTAATGATACCCCCGAAATGTCACATGTCGAAATGATTCGTCTCAATTATTTATTGTCTCTCCCGCCAGTATCAGTGTATACCAAGTTCTAATCAGCTGTTTACAATGTTTATACACAATTTATAATATATATTTACAGACGCTCTCATGCACGACACCTATTCCGATTGGCACGTGGATTTTGTGGAGGAAGAAGGGGCGGCGCTTCAAAGTAGAGCTCATCGATGAGCAAATCGTCCGACTCGAATTGCCACTCGGCGGAGATTACCTGAAAAGAGAGATAGTCCATGAGAGGGGATCAAAATGCCGTGTGATTTTCAGAACTTTTTGGGGGAGAATAGTTTTATAGAAGAAATTCAATCGATTTTTCGAGAGGGGAGATTTACAAGAAATGTGTGTCTTCCTATGTGCCTTACTGTGCAATACGCGATGAGATAATCGTACATCTGACAAAATATAGGCAACATCCACATAGTTCTCATCTGGAGAGGAATAGAGGAAGAGGAATTAGAGGAGGTATTATTTTAGAAGAACAGGTCAACTTGATAGAGGGTGTAATGATAGGTGAAGGAGGAGGGAGGGAAGTGGAAAGAAAGGGAGGATGGGGGCAAAAAAACAAAAAAAAAAGAGAGATGCCATCATCATTCGCCAGTCTATCACACTTGCTTTCTATATCAAAATGGGGGAAGAAAAGAGGGCAAAGGTGGAAGTCTCTGACAACACAAAAAAATAAAAATAGATATATATTTTAAGAAGGGAGGACGGAGAGTCAGATTATTTGACAAGAAATGACACTAAATGTGGAGAATCTACTGTTGCTGTTCTTCTGGAACTGGAACCGACTTCTCGTCGGTCTGTTGACGAACCAGAAGGCTTGTCGTCCAGGTGGTGAGCTCGGCGAGTCGTTGACGGGCCTCGTTCAGCACCTCGTCACGGACTTGGTAGATGTCTCCGGCCTCGGACATGGTCGTCTTCAGCTTCTCCAGGTAGTCGACGGTGGAGTCGACCTTTGTGTTGTCTCCAAAGACCTAGAATTTTGAAATTGAGAAAGGGAAGGCGCGACGCGACCGCAACGCGTCCAACGACACACAGGCGCAGTTTTTAGGCTCGCCAGAAGTTTGAAATGCGGGGAACTGTGAAGGTTGCATATGCGCTCTATTGAGAAAGAAGGTGGAGCTTAATTGAAGTTGCAAAACTCACCGAGTTCAAGCATGTTAATTTTAAGCAAGCGCGCTCCGCCGCAACGCGCGGCAATTCAAATTTCTCAAAGTCATATTCGCTGCGCGGCATATGATGAAGGCCAAAAATGCGATACGTAGCTTAATATTTCAGAGAAACTCACTTTTTATCGATAATCGTGATTTTTTCATAAAATTGGATTGTTTTCGATCAATTTTAAGAGTATTTGATTAAAACAACTGATAAAAAATTATTTTTCATAAAATCACATTTCTCGATTTTCTGAGAGTTTTCATTAATTGAATTTTGTCGGAATCAATCATATGATGCTTATTACTCTGTTCTGAATCGAAAACAATCAGAAATTCCCTCAGAAAACAGATATAAAATTATAGAAATTTTGAACTACCTCCTAAAGTTCGCCAAAATGCGGCCGAGCGCGCTTGCACCGCTTTCAGTAAAATTAACACCCTGAGAGCCCGTGAAAACTACTAGCTCCGCCTCTCTTCACAGAGCGCATCTACATACGTTTTGCTCGCCGTTGCTCAGGAACCGCGACCGCACCGCGCCAACGGTTCTAAGGCTCTCCGAAGTTCAAAATACCGTTTCGATAGCCTGCTTTGCCTCCCAAAACTTACATTTTGTCCCTTCTCACGCAAGGCGACCAACTGTGTGGCCAATTGATCAGAAGTGGATTGAATGTGCTTCATGAGCATCTCTTCCGGCGAAATCTTGAACTGTCCGGCCTCCTTCTCCACGCGTGCCTTGAAATCGGACATCGATGCGGACAACTCGTTCGACTTCTCCAGCACCCATGTCTTCTTGTCGCGAATCACGTCCAGAAGGACGAACGATTGACTGAGTTGCTCGAGATAGGAGCGAACGCGCTCGTTGATTGGGTCGATGACGTGGTCGTGTGCCTTAAAAAACTAGACGGATTGCGTTGAAATTTAGGGGGAAAAAGAATGAAAATCAGTGAGAAACGACTGTCGATTTACGGGACTCCGCCCATTTGCAAAGCTGCGGCGCGGAGTTTCGCAATCGTGCCGCATGCTTTTTCGAGCGGCGCGTTTTTTCAGTTTTCCGAGAATTTCACCACAAAAAGCGTTTTTTCACTATTCTTCAATACATTCAGAACGATTTAGTGGAAAAATTAGAAAGAAACAATGTCAAAAGAAAGCATGGCCGAATTTCAAGATATCGTGCCGCAGTATTGCAAGAAGAGCAGCACCTCGAAAAACTAAGATGATTTCAGAAAAATCTTGTCGAAAAATGAAGAAAAACAGGCGAAATGCGCTACTGAAAAGCTAGTTGAGTGTCGATTTACAAGGCTCCGCCCATTTGCAAAGCTGCGGCGCGGAGTTTTGCAATTCGGCCGCATACTTTTTTGAGCTGCGCGTTTTCTTGGTTTTCAGAGCATTTTCCTAGGAAAATAGTGACTTTGGCTGGAATACGGGCTATTTTGATGGGTAAAAAACCAAAAAAAAAAAAAGGAAAAAACTACAAAACTATCCAAATCTACAATTACCTTGTTGTTAACGCCCTGAACAATCAACACAGCCAAATTCTTGACTCTCTGTGTGATAGAAATATTGATCGATGGTGGCACCTCGATGTTGAGTCCCTTCTGAACAACCCCATCAAGAATATCCAACAAGGCGTTGGTATTCTCCGAGAGCTTCTCCACCGGAACCATGGCGATTCTCTGCGCCTGATCCAACGCCGAATAGATGCGATGCTCGACGGCAAGTTCTGCCTCCTTGATAGTAGAGATGGCGCTGCTTCCGAGCTTCTTCGCATTGTCGACCTGATCGAGCACCAATGCTGCTCCACCGGCACTCAACGCCAACGAGAATTGGGTGAGGACGACGGCGGCGCCGATGCCGAATGTGCCACTGGCAATTGCCACGTTCTTTCCAGTCTCCACAGCGGTGCGGGCTCTCTCTGTTCCATAGCTGACAGCTTCATAAGCGGTGTCTCTTGGTCTCACATAGTACGAATTATATCCGTCGTAGGCCTTCTTGGCGGCGTAGTTGCCCACTTTGGAGACGTTCTCCTCGGCGGTGTTGAACGTGGAGGTGATCAGCGGGTGGAACTCTTTGGTCTTTGTGTACGCGTTGATGGCCTAAATTTTTTTTTGTTGATATTTTTAGAATAATTGATAAGAAAGAAGGACATACCGATTTGACATAGGCATTGCCGAGCAATTGATCGTAGTAAGTCTGTGCTTGTTGGTCCTCGACCGGCGCTTCTGGTTGTTGTTCGACTTCAGCCATTTCTTCTTCTGCTGCAATTCGCGAAAATGAATTGGAGGGATGAGAAAAACTAGCGAGAGAAATCACGGAAAAAGATAGCGGAATTGCGGACTGGTCAGCTACTATTTGTACCCCCCGCAACGCGTAATTTGCCCTCCCTCCCTCAAAGAGAACAGATGATGGGGTGACTTTCGCAATAAGTTCATTGAGGAAGGAATCCATGCTACAGAGAGACTCCATTGTAGCCTGTTTTCGTGTAATTACGCGTGTAACAAGAGAACGCTTCGGGATAAAAGTCCAAGAAGTTCTAGAAAATTCGAGAAGAAAATGGGGGAAAATGAGAAGGAAAAGTCCAGAAAACACCCTCGCTATCATCAATAATTTTCGCTGGAGACAGCAGAAAATTCTGCGAAAAATCAGCGCAAACTGATAAGGAGGCGATCGAGAATCTTCGTTCTTCGATTCGCAGAAATTTGTCAACAACTTTCGAAAATGGCGCCATTTATATCCCGATATCGCTGCGAGACCTACCAAGCGGAAGACATGTTCCTTTAAGAGAGTACGGTAGCATTTTATCGAAGCAGGCTTGAAAATGTTAAAAATGAAATATCGCTACGAGACCCGCGGTAGGGAAAGTATGTTCCTTTAAATGGTTACGGTAATTTAAAAAAACATTTTTTTTACTGAAAATATTTTTTTTCCGATCGGTAAACAGATTTTCCGCAAAAAAATTCCGTAAGAATGACGAAAAATAAAGAAAATTACGTCAGCGCAGAGACGCAGACAAGAAAATACACACTTCAAAAAGCGATCGCCGATCACCTTTCCCTTGTTTTTCTCGATTTTGCGTGCGATTTTTTCCAAGATTTCGGGATAAAAAACAAAAAAAAAATCATTTCAGCCACCACATTTCATGCGAACCAGCCTCTTTCGCGTCACAAGCGTCTGTTTGAAAGAGAAAATGGTGAAACCGTCGAAAAAAGAGGTGATACTAGCAAAAATTTGACAAGTAAACAACTAATAACCTTCTAGAAAACCGTCGTTCCGACCGCCCAGGAAACTGATAAAACCGTCAGTGATTCGGCGATTTTTGCGGCGAGTGAAGGTCGCATCGGGCTGCGGATTCATGCGAAACCGGGCGCCAAGAAGAGTTGTGTTGTGGGTAAGAAGATATTGAAATAAAGAAAACGCGCTCTACTGCAATTTTTTTGCTCTAAAAACGGCTCCGCGACATTTTGAAACCGTTGAAAATTAGGCTTGAAATTTTCAATTTTTTCGACTCGATTTTTTTTGGAAAATTAGAATTGAATAAAATTTTTAACAAAAAAAACTCTTTTTTCGAAAAAACTCTGAATTTTTATTTTGTCCTAATTTTCCAGAAAATCGATTAAAATCAACTCAAAAAATTTGAAAATTTCAGCTCTAAGAACTAAGAACGGCTCGGCGACATTTCGAAACCGTTGAAAATTAGTCTCGAAATTTTCAAATTTTTTGACTCGATTTTAATCAATTTTCTGGGAAATCAGAACAAAATATAATTTCAAACTTTTTTCGAAAAAAATTTTTTTTTTTCGAAATATTTTTCGGTCAAATTTTTTTTCAAAAAAAAGTTTGAAATTTTATTTTGTTCTAATTTTCCAGAAAATCGATTTAAATCGAGTCAAGAAAATTCGAAACTTTCAAGCTTAATTTTCAGGCGCTCTGTCAAAAAATAACTGCGTCAGAACAGAACTGTCCCATATCTCAAAAGTGGGCGGAGCTAGGAAAAAGTTGTCAACTGTAAACTTGCTTCAAATTTAATTCTAAGCAAGTTTGCAGTTGAGAACTTTTTTCTAGCTCCTCTCATTTTTAAGATATGGGACTGTTCTATTTCGAAAGAGCGCCAATTTTCAACGGTTCCGAGATATCGGGTTTCAAAATGTCGCGGAGCCCTAAAAACAGAATGGCGCGTGCAATAAAGCGCAATTTCACCCGTTCAAAAATTCAAAATTCAGCAATTGGCGATTCCGAAGTCGACGTGGCAATTGGGGCGCCACCACGCGAAGGAGCTGCTAATGAGGAGCTCATTTCGTACTTGATGCAAGCGTTGGGTCTTCGAAAAAATGAATTGCAGTTTGACAAGGTAGAAAACAAGATGTTATCGAGTGAATTCAATTGCTTTCTATTTCTTCTCAAGTGTTTTGGAAGAAAAACTGTAAACAAATTGGGTTAGAACCAGTACATTTCCTTTTTATATACAAAAAATCGTTCAGTTCACGTGAAAATCAACTGAAAAAAATGAAAGAGCGATCATTTTTCAGGGAGCAAAGTCTCGGAGTAAGGTGGTGCTGATTGAGACGAAACGGTTGACGATGGAGGAGGTGCGCCAGAAGTTGCAGGGGGAAATTGAGAATTAGGTAAGGGAATTCTGGAATTATTCTCAGATTTTTCTGCTGGAATCCACGTGGCTCGCAAAAACAAACTCTGGAAAAAAAATGACAAAAAACATGCACTTTTTGTTGAAAATATCCAATAATTGCTCAGCTGGCACCGGCGATTTATATGTTCAGTTGAAGCAAAACATATATTTTTTTTGCAAAAAAATATGGTAGAAAGTAATGAAAATGCGCTCTACTGAACTTTTTCAATTTTTTTTTGAATTTTTTGAGCTTTTGCCGATTTTTCATCATATTGGGCAGATTTGTATAGCTAATAGCACTCTTTGTTTTAAAAAAACTGAAATTCCCGTTTTCTCTGCAAACACCGTCACGTCGGATTGCAGAAACGTTGTAGACTACTGTAGGCTTCCAGTCAAATAAGAGTTTCGGCGGGAATTCAAAATTGCATGCTATGCAAATGCGCTCTGCTGTTACAACCCCAACGGTTGGTGGAAATTCAAATTATTTGTCATTTTCGATCAGTTTTTTGATGGGACATCTGATTTTTTCGACAGAAATCGCCGAAAATTGAAAAAAAAAATTTTTTTTTGATTTCCGCTGCGATTTTTCCCGATAGAATTCGAAAAAACTCTCAGAATTTGATCCTCTTTTCATGGAACTTCAAAGCTTCTTTTCACCTGAAAAAGCCGATCAGAAGATTTAGCTGGTGCTCAAAAAAAATTTTTTTCTTCGAATTTTTCAGATTTTTATAGAACAAAAACACTCTTTTGACCCCGAATCTAAGCAAAATTTTCCATTTTTGCACCTAAAAATATCTAAAACCTGTCTCAAATTCCGACCCCTTATCAATTTCTGCCCATCAGTTCCTCCTGTCCCAACAAAAAAAACAAAGATCAAAATTTTCATTTTTTCCTCTCTCTAAACAAAGAAATCCCAACAACACGTGGCTCTCCTTCTCTCATTTCCCCTAAATTAGTATCTCTCTTCTCTGCGTCTCTTCGCGCTCTTCCTCTCTCTCTGCCCCTCACTTTTTTCTCTCATTATCAGTTCAGTGATCACCTATTTATTTTTTCGCTGCAAAAGAGATGAGAACATTATTGTTTTCTGGCGACAACACAATCACTTTCTTCGTCATTTTGTGCACATTGGTCTGTTTTATTTAGTGTTCTTTGATTTTTTGGAGGGGCTGATCAAACTAGGAAAATTTTGTGGAAATTAATGATTTTTGATCGGAAAATGCGAAAACTTTTCGAAAAAAAATTTTCTGATAAAACAAATGCCGATCAAAAAATAACTGCTGCTTTTCTAAATTTTGATTTTTTAAAATTAAAAAAAAAAACTTTGGGTCTCGCCACGAAAAAGCTTTTACTTTGTAAAACGTTTATTTTTCTTCGAAACAGCAGAAAAAATCCCCATAATGTGTAATTACAGTAAAACCCTCAATCGTGGTGGGACCCATTTTAAAAAATTTGAAAATTTAGAGAAATTTGGTGAAAATTAGTGATTTTTGATAGAAAATTTCGAAAATTTCGGAAAAAACATTTTTGATAAAACAAATGCCGATCGAAAAATAACTGTTTGTTTAGAGATTTTTTGATAATTGAAAAAAAAATATTTTGGGTCTCGCCACGAAAAAAAGCTTTTATTGTGCAAAACTTTTTTTTCAAAACAGCCGAAAAAATCGCATTATTTAGCCTAAGAATGTAAATACAGTAAAACCTTTAATCGTGGCGAGACCAATTTTTTCAACAAAAAAAATTCAGATCCCCACAATCTCCTCAACCGCCGATCCGGATATATGTGAAAAATATGAGACTGTTGAGCGAAAATTTCATTGCGGGCCACGTGGATATCCGCTGAATTATGGGCTCAGGAATTGCCTGAATTTTAATAATCAGAGTAAATTTTTGCCTGAGAATTTATGCAATTACAGCCCCAGTTTCCAGGTACCCTGGACCGATTCACCCCAAAAGGCCGCGAGTTCGTCGGTTGCTCCACCCATTGTCTTACTAAAGCTATTATTAATATTTCTGAAGTGAGAAAATTTTTTTAAGTGTAAATGCGCTCTGCTGAATTTCGGGAAAGCAATCGCGCTCTACTGCTAAAACGATGGTTTTCAAAGAATTTTCGAATTTTTGATTTTTGAAACGCAAAACAGAGCAGAGTGAGTATAAAGTGATCGGAAATACCGGGAAATTCAAACAAAAAAAATTTTTTTCGAAAAAAAAAATAATTTTTTGAATTTTAGATTTCCCGCGGAGTTTCTTGTCTCTGATAAAAGAGAAAATTTTTTTGAAAAGAAAAATTGTGTAAATGCGCTCTAGTGAACCTCCGGGGTTTGAATTTAAAAGCTTTGGTTTGAATGCAAAAAAAACCAATTTTTTTCGAAAATTTTGGATTTTTCTTCTTTTTTTGGAAGATTTTAAACCAAACTATGAGTATAAAACTGCCTAAAATAGCGGAATTTTTTCAATTCAAAATGTTTCGAAAAAAATTTTTTTTTGAATTTTAGATTTCCCGCGGAGTGTCTTGTCTCTGAAAAGAGATACTTTTTTTTTTGAAAATAGAAATTGTGTAATTTCGCTCTACTGAACCTCGGAAATTCGAATTTGAAAGATGAGGTAAAAGCAAACGCGCTCTGTTGCAAAATGCCCTGATGTTTTCGAAACTTTTGGATTTTTTTAAAAATATTTTTTGTTGCAAAGCCGATCAGATAAAGTGTAAAACAATCGAAAATAGCGGGAATGTTCTGAAATGAAATTTTTTTCCGGAATTTCAAGTTCCCGCGCAACCCGGTATAGAGCGCATTTACCTCACCATCGGAAAAAATTTCCAACCCCCCAAACTCAACATTTTGCAGTTCTCGACGAGTTGTGCCCAAATCCAAGAGGAGGCGTTCAAATCGCACGTCGACTGCTATCTGAGTTGTAACTTCTGTGAAGTGTGCAAGACGGAGAAATTGGCCTTTATGAAAAGCTACGATTGGACCGACTTTTTGAGTTTCGTCGCCCTTGAACAAGTCTTCAAAATCATTCGAAAATGTGGGCCTCTCGCTTGTTTTAAACTTTTTAATTTTTAATCGATTTTTTTCGTTCGGGATGTTTTCAATTTATTCTAATTTATTTTTGTGAATTTGTTAATTTTGCAATTTTTTCGAGACACATTTGGCATAGAATTTCAGGTTTTCAGAAGTTGGAATAGGTGGAATTTCTTTCTTTTGATCGAATTCGAAAATTCGGAGAATGCGCTCTATTGGGATTAGAGGCGCGGCGTTATTCTAAACGCAAAAATTTGAACATTTTTCGATAAACACCGTGTTTATTTCGTTGTTTCCGTAGGGTTACTGACAAACACATGCTACAAAAAAAGGTCGACAGAAAAGCATATAAATTTGTTTAAAAAAATTTTTTTGGGACTGAAAACAAGCTCCACCTCACTTCTCAATAGAGCGCATCTGCATTGTTTGAGATTTTTAGGTCGAAAATGAATTGAAAAATCGGCATTAAAATCGAAAAATTGGTTTTTTTTTCTGAAAAATCGGTTTTTCTTGGAAAAATCGAATTTCAAAAATAAAAAGTTAAAGGTCACAAAAATTACATTTTCATACCGCACATTGTATGTAAATGCGCTTTACTGAGAAACGGCCTAAAAGTCACCAAAAATTAAATTTTTTGGACTTTTTCCGTTGAATTTTTCGGCATAATTCGATACAATTATAAGCACGTAAATTTCCAAACTCAAAAAAATGGTTGATATTTATGCGCAAAACATTTATTAGGCCCACGTTTGTTTCTCAGCGGAGCACATTTGCATACTTCACTGTTGGCTACCATGTGAATCCGCTATTAATGGAATTTCAGAATGAATTCAGACCTAAAATCGGATAGATACTCAACTGCTATATATCAACTGCTATTTCTCAACTGCTATGGGGGTGATCAATTGCTCTGTTGTAACTGCTAGTGTCTCAACTGCTATATTTGGCTCTTCTGCTATGGATCAACTGCTATTTTCGCCACTTTTGATGTCTCAACTGCTATAGCTTTAGCAGTTGATCCATAGCAGAAGATCCAAATATAGCAGTTGAGTATTTACTTAAAAATAGTCCCCAAGATGTTCAGTTTTCGATTTTCCCCAAAGCACATTCTAAGCACATAATGCACCCCCTCGAAGTCACACCTTTTTGATTTTCTGACCATTTTCCCACTTTCGTTAGTTTTCACACACTCTTCCTTCTGCTTCTTCTTCTTCTCATGTCCTTGTTAGGAAAGAAGAAGGACATCATCACGAGAGGCTCCGAAAAAAGAAGAAGAGAAGGAGTATACCCATATAGTTTCCAAGGCGACCACCGCCCCTCAAAACCCCTTCGTCTTTTTTTGTTTTTTCACTCATTCTTCAACACATTTCTTTAGTTTCGTTCGTTTCACTTCCTTTCTTCTCTATGTTTCCCTATTAGATTTTCGGATGTTTTTTTTGGGTTTAGGTTTTCTAGCTCTGCAAAAATAGAGGTGAAAGGCAAGCAGGTGGTATGACGAGGGGTACAATAAGGACAAAAATGAAAAAAGGGAGCAAAAGATCTGGAAGTCGTTCAGAAAAACATCTGGTAGAAGTAGAGGCCAAAGGCACGGTAATTTTTTTTTTTGAAGGAACAGTTTTTTTCTCGGTTTCTACGCTCCATCTCACACCGGCTTTTACAAAATTCATATTGCGTCTTTAAAATCTGACAGTAAGGCGCGCTTAAGCCGAAGGAGCGCGCACCATGTTTCCAGAGCACTTTTCAGTGATAACTTTCGATCAAATTCTGTCAATATTATATTCAACATGATGCGAAGAAAAAGTTATATTCAATTTGATTCAAAAAAGCTTAGGCCCTGATTTTTAATTTTTCAACAAAATGAGGCAAATGACAACGTATCGCTGAGTCGCCACGCAGTTGGCATGCGACCAAACAGTAAGACAGAGCCCGCGAATGAAACCTTTTGAAAACACGTACAAAAAAAATTCACTGTGTTCAGTCATTTTCCGAAAAAATTCCTCAGGCAAAACCGAACAAAAATTTCGGAAAAACTGGTTTTTTTTGTTGCTTATTTTTTTTAATGTTTTACCGCCTTTTTATCCAATTTTCCTGAAAAAAAAATCCAAAAATTTCGGAAATTTTTGAAAAATTCCGAAAAATCCGGTTCGATTTTTTCGCACTGAAAAATTCGGAAAAAAAAGTTTTTCGATTTTTTTCGGAATTTTTTTCCCGCAATCCGGAGGTTTGTTTTCAAAAAATTCTCGCTTTTTTCGAAGTTACGTTTTTTTTCACTGAACACAGATGTAACACAGCTGGTACAGCCACAGATGTACGTACTTTCAAGGTTCAAATCGGTACAAAGCACCCATTGCTAAGCATTGAGTTCGCCCGTTTGAATACAAAATTTAAACAATTAGTGTATACACATCACTTCCTTCACTAACTTTTATGTACATTTTCTCGGTGTCATGACAACAATTTCCATGTCTTTTCTTTTTCCAACTTCAAAATTTCTTCTTAGTGACTTTTTTTTCGTAAGATCTTTTCTATAAAACATGACTCACATGCATTTTCCCTCCAAACGAAAAGAAAATGTCCAGAGAAAAATTGCACTTTGGGAGAATTTCGATCGAGTGAGGTTTAGTCATCATCGATATTAACTCAACGCTTGAATATCAAGCTTCCGTATATCAGGCCTAGATTAGCATACTTGTCACACCGTGAATTTTTTTATTATGCCAGTCTGATGAACGACAATCTCCCTGGCCTGAGGCCTAATGATAATTGAGAACGCTGTTGTCATCTGCCGTGTGTGAGATTCTCTCCACTTCACGTCTCGTCGTAATCATGATGAAGTGACCGGATGTGACACCGTGGTCCCCTTCACTTTTCCCGGACGCATCTCGAGACTGTTTCCCGATGTCGTATGCACTTTTGGCAGCATCTGACTGTGCAAAGTTAGTAATAAAGACACACATTGAAAATAAGGTAATGTTGTTGATCCCGTCACAGATTATTTGGATATTACCTCGATGGCGCCTTTTTTTGAAACTCAATACTACCATTTGAATCGTTCCTCATTTGCTTGTGTTGCCTGGCTCCTGAAACTGACAGTCAATGACAATGCCTGTCGATATTGATATAAAATATTCATCACCCTTTCCTCTGAGAAATACTTAATATACAGCGCTATATTCAAGGGCAGCTCGACTCTGTACCTGAATGACCACAGTGATTTCTAACCAGCGTAGAACGTATATATTTTCTCTAAGACTATATACTGTCGGTGCCTGTGTCATGCATCAACATATCTAAGATTCTTATTATGAACACTGTCATTCTTCTTCTTTCCTGAGATA